>BLKM01012990.1:2674949-2711008 GCA_013340265.1 Coptotermes formosanus
TATTTGTATTTTTCTTTCTCTCGAAACGTTAAAAATTTCGCGGCACCCAGCCATATCCTCCCCAATGCGAAGACTTTACGTGCTTCACTGAGTGTTCTCCCCAAATGCGAGAACATTTCTGAAATTTGTAATTTACACCCCCACTAATAGCAGTGACTTGCTGTTAACCATCGTCAAGAGCTCCCTATGCTGAAGGTACAAGTCACATCCTCTCAAGGATATGACTTGTACGCCCAGCATAGGGAGTTCCTGGTGATGGTTAGCAGCAAGTTGCCCTGAAATATATGCACAAAAAAAGGTACATTTAAAAACACAACTGTTTATTAAAATCCAACTAAATATACAATTACGATACATACATCCTCCTGTTTTCCTATGTGTTACTTCTCGTCTTTGCTTGCATGCATTCCTGCCTATCTACCACTCCCTGCTTCTCTGTCTACTTGCAAGCCTCTAAGCTCCTGCCCTCCTACTACCATCCCTACCTGTCTTGCTGCTTCCTGCCTGTTGATGCCTCCTTCCACGTTACTCCCACCTGCCTCTGTGCCTTCCTACCTGCATCCTCCTCCCTCACTACCCATGGGTCTCTGCTTTTCTGCCCTCCTCCTATGCTTGCGTGCATGCCTGTCTGCAGGCCTCCTCCTATTACCTCCCACTACCTATCTGCCTGGTTGCTTCTCTGCATTCCTGCATGCATATCTTTTTACCCACTTCTGTGCCTTTGCATGGCTGCTCTCTACCTGCTTCCCTGCCTGTCTCTGTCTCTAGATGACCGCATGCTTCTTCCTGCCACATTGCCTCTGTCTGCTTGTCTCTTCTTCCCTGTCCACAACCCCTTTCCTCTCCACCTGCATGTTTCTGCCCACCTGTCTGCTTTTCTACTGCTGCCTGCCTGCCTGCCTCCCTCTTCAGCCTTGCAACTGCCAGCCACTGCCTTCGTCGTGCCCACATTCCAGCATCAACGATTGCTTGCCTACCTCTACCTGCCTACTTCTGCTTACCCACTCCCTTCTGTCTGGCTGCCTGTCTCCCAGCCTTTCAGGTCCTACCTCTGCCTCTGTGCCTCTGTATGCATCCCTGCCTGCCCCTCAATCTGCCTACCATGGCGTCTTCTTGCCTGGATGCCTTCTGGCTTACCTGCCTGCCTCTGCTTCTACCTACCTCTGTCCTACCTGCATGACTCCCTCTGGCTACAATGATTCTGCCTACCTCTACCCACACTGGCGGCCTCGATTGCCTGCCATTTTCGGCCTCTGGCTTCCTGTTGCTGCGTGACTGCCTCTGCTTGCTGCTTCTACCTGCCTGCCTGCATGTTCTCTTACATTTGTATCCCTGATGATGGCTTGGTATGATTAAAAATATATCGATGCTGTGATATAAGATTGCAACATGTATGTATCCTAATTAAGTGAACTTACATGGATTATAATAAACAGTCACAAAACACTATCAACGCAAAGCATTACAACAACAAACTCCATTTTAAATTCCATTTCTTATGCAATTAAATCACAGAATCCTTCCAACAAGGCATTACCATTACCCTGCAGTATATTTGTGTTCAGTGTTTACAGTGCCCTGTGTGTTTCTTCCCAGCCACTACCAGTACACTGCAGTCTATTTGTGCATAGTATTGACTATTCTGTCTGTGTTTTTCCCAGGCACTACCAGTACAGTGCAGTCTATTTGTGTTCACGATTTCTTAAGCCCTGTGTGTTTCCTCCCCAGTCACTACCACTACACTGCAGTCTTCTTCTGTTCAGTATTTACTATGACCTGTGTTTCTTCCCAGGCACTACCACTACACTGCAGGCTTCTTGTGTTCACTATTTATTGTGCCCTCTGTGTTCCTTCCGAGGCACTACCAGTACAATGCAGTCTTCTTGTGTTCAGTATTCACTGTGCCCTCTGTGTTCCTGCCAGGCACTACCAGTACACTGCAGTCTATTTGTGTTTGTATGTACTGTGCCGTGTTCTTTCCCAAGCACTACCACTACACTGCAGTCTACTTGTGTTCAGCATTTACTGTGCCCTGTGTTCCTTCTAGGCACTACCAGTACACTGCAGTCTATTTGTGTTCAGTATTTACTGTGCCCTCTGTGTTCCTTCCCAGGCACTACCACTACACTGCAGTCTACTTGTGTTCAGTATTTACTGTGCCCTCTGTGTTCCTTCCCAGGCACCACCACTACACTGCAGTCTACTTGTGTTCAGTATTTCCTGTGCCCTCTGTGTTCCTTCCCATGCACTACCACTACACTGCAGTATACTTGTGTTCAGTATTTCCTGTGCCCTCTGTGTTCCTTCCCAGGCACTACCAGTACACTGCCTCTATGCCTTCCTACCTGCATCCTCCTCCCTCACTACCCACGGGCCTTGGCATTTCTGCCCTCCTTGTATGCCTGCTATCCTGTCACCCTGCAGCTGCTTTCCTCTCTCTGCCTCCCTTCCTGTGCTATTCTGCCTCTGCATGCTGGAAGCCACCTTTGTCTGTCTGCCTCCTTCTATTACCTCCCACTACCTATCTGCCTGGTTGCTTCTCTGCATTCCTGCATGCATATCTTTTTACCTTATTCCATCCCTGCTGATCTGCCTACACTCCTGCCTACCTGCCCACCTCTGCATCCTGCTGCTTCTGTGCTTTTGCATGGCTGCTGTCTACCTGCCTGTATCTCCTGTCTGCCTCTCTCCGCCTGCCTGCCTGTCTCTGTCGCTAGATGACCGCATGCTTCTTCCTACCACATTGCCTCTGTCTGCTTGTCTCTTCTTCCCTGCCCGCAACCCCTTTCCTCTCTGCCTGCATGTTTCTGCCCACCTGTCTGCTTCTCTACTTCTGTCTGCCTGCCTCCCTCTTCAGCCTTGCAACTGCCAGCCACTGCCTTCGTCCTGCCCACGTTCCAGCATCAATGACTGCTTGCATACCTGACCTCCTGCCTACCTCTACCTGCCTGCTTCTGCTTATCCACTCCCCTCTGTCTGGCTGCCTGTCTCCCAGCCTTTCAGTTCCTACCTCTGCCTCCATGCCTCTGCATGCATCCCTGCCTGCCTCTCAATCTGCCTACCATTGCTTCTACCTGCCTCTGTCCCTCTACCTGCATGACTCCCTCTGGCTAGAACAATTCTGCCTACATCTACCCACACTGGCATCCTAGACTGCCTGCCATTTTCGGCCTCTGCCTCCCTGTTGCTGCGTGACTGCCTCTGCTTGCTGCTTCTACCTGTGTGCCTGCCTGCCTGTTCTCTTACATTTGTATCCCTGACGATGGCTTGGTATGATTAAAAACATATCGGAGATGCTGTGGTATAAAATTGCAATGTGTATGTACCCTAATTAAGTGCACTTATGTGGATTTTAATAAAGAGTCACAAAACACTATCAATGCAAAACATTACAACAACAAACCCCATTTTAAATTCCATTTCTTATGCAATTAAATAACAGAATCCTTCCTCCAAGAAACTATCATTACCCTGCAGTATATTTGTGTCCACTCTTTACAGTGCCCTCTGTGTTTCTTCCCAGCCACTACTAGTACACTGCAGTCTATTTGTGGTCAGTATTTACTGTGCCCTCTGTGTTCCTTCCCACGCACTACCAGTACACTGCAGTATATTTGTGTTCAGTACGTACTGTGCCCTCTGTGTTCCTTCCCAGGCACTACCACTACACTGCTGTCTACTTGTGTTCAGTATTTACTGTACCCTCTGTGTTCCTTCCCAGGCACTACCACAACACTGTTGTCTACTTGTGTTCAGTGTTTACAGTGCCCTCTGTGTTCGTTCCCAGTCACTACCAATACACTGCAGTTTATTTGTGTGCAGTATTTACTGTGCCCTCTGTGTTCCTTCCCAGGCACTACCACTACTCTAGAGTCTACTTGTCTTCAGTATCTACTGTGCCCTATGTGTTCCTTCCCAGGCACTACCAGTACACTGCATTTTATTTGTGTTCAGTATTTATTGTGCGCTCTGTGTTTCTTCCCATGCATTACCAGTACACGGCAGTCTATTTGTGTTCAGTATTTACTATGCACTCTGTGTTTCTTCCCAGGTACTACTAGTACACCGCAGTCTATTTGTGTTCACTATCTCTTAATCCCTGTGTGTTTCCTCCCATGTACTGGTAATGACCAGTACACTGCAATCTATTTGTGTTCAGTATTTACTGTGTGCTCTGTGTTTCTTCCCATGCACTACTAGTACACTGCAGTCTATTTGTGTTCAGAATTTACTGTGTGCTCTGTGTTTCCTCCCAGGCATTACCAGTACATTGTGGTCTATTTATGTTCAGTATTTACTGTGCCCTCTGTGTTCCATCCCATGCACTATCAGTAAACTGCAGCCTTCTTGTGTTGAGTATTTACTGTGCCCTCTCTGTTCCTTCCCAGGTGCTACCACCACTACACTGCAATCTACTTGTGTTCAGTATTCACCTTGCCCTCTGTGTTCCTTCCCAGGCACTACCACTCCACTACAGTCTTCTTGTGTTCCGTATTTACTTTGCGCTCTTTGTTCCTTCCCAGGCACTACCACTACACTGCTGTGTATCTGTGTTGAGTACTTACTGTGTACCCTGTGTTTCTTCCCAGGCACTACTAGTACACTGCCGTCTATTTGTGTTCAGTATTTACTGTGCCGTCTGTGTTTCTTCCCTGGCACTACCAGTACACTGCAGTCTATTTGTGTTCAGTATTTACTGTGCCCTCTGTGTTCCTTCCCAGTCACTGCCAGTACATTGCTGTCTTCTTGTGTTCAGTATTTACTGTGTCCTCTGTGGTCCTTCCCAGGCACTACTAGTACACTGCAGTCTTCTTGTGTTCAGTATTTATTGTGCCCTGTGTTCCTTCCCATGCACTGCAACTACACTGCAGTCTATTTGAGGTCAGTTTTTACTGTGCCCTCTGCGTTCCTTCCTAGTCGCTACCGGTAGAATAGAACAGAATAAGTACGGGTCGAGCCCCTGTGGTCCCGATGCACGTAGGCCTTACCGGCCCTTTGTGCCCCCTTCCTAGGCCCGAGTCATGGGAGCCCTGTCCTTCTAAAGAAGTTCCACATTGCCCCCAGACTCAGACCTCTTATGTCCTTAGGGTCCATAAAAAACGATCCCAGATAAATATGCCTGAGTGTCACCAGGGCTTCACACTCATGCAAACGCAAGGGCTGAGTTTTCCTCCCCAGCCCCGTTATCTTTCAAAGTCCCCAAGGAAAAGAATCTCCCTCTCAGGTCCTCCTGTGGAGCTCCTGCATCGAGAAAGATGCTCCATCACCAGAGCCCTCTCTACCTGTCTCTCAAAGTCACCAGAAACGAAACCCCTCCTCCAGGTGCCCCTTACAGAGCCCCTACATAGATGAAGATGCTCCATCTCTAGAGCCCTCTTTACGTAACTCTCAAAGTTCCCAGAAAAGAACCCCCCCCCCTCGAGGTTCCGCTTATGGAGCCCCTACATAGAGAAAGATGCTCCATCTCCAGAGCCCTCTCTACATATCTCTCAAGGTCCCCATTCCAGAGCCCTCTTAACATATCTCTCGAAATCCCTAGAAAAGAAACACCCTCTCCAGGTTCCCCGTACGGAGCCCCTACATAGAGGAAGGCGCTCCATCTCCAGAGCCCTCTTTACATAGCTGTCAAAGTCGCAGAAAAGAAGCCCCCCTCCAGAGCCTTCTTTACATAACTCTCAAAGTCCCCAGAAAAGAAACTCCCCCTTCCAGGTTCCCCTTACAGAGCCCCTACATAGAGAAAGATGCTCCATCTCCAGAGCCCTCTTTGCGTATCTTTCAGAGCCTCCAGAAAAGGAACCAACCCTCTGGGTTCCCCTTACGGAGCCCCTACATAGAGAAAGATGTTCCATCTCCAGAACCCTCTTTACATATATTCAAAATTCCCAAAAACTAAGCCCCCCTCCAGGTTCCCTTCTCAGAGCCCCACAGAAACAGACACTCCGTTCCCAGAACCCTTCTGTACCTGTCTCTCACAGTCCCCGGTGAAAGAGCAACCTGCCTCCAGGTTCCCCATCAGGGCGATGCTCATCACCAGGGCCTACTCTACATACCTCTCAAAATTCCCAATAAAGGAACCTCCCTCCCAGTTCCCCTCGAGGCCCTACAGAGAGAGATGCCCTTCTACACATATCATTTATAAAGCCCAGTAAAGGATCCCCCCTTCCAGGTTCCCCTTTCAGAGCCCCCGTACAGAGGGATGTGCCATATCCAAAACACACCTTTATTTATCTCTGAAGGGCCCGGGAAAAGAGCCCCCTACCTGGATCCCCAAATGGGGCCCCCATGGAAAGAGATGCCTCTCCTTAGAGCCTTCCTACATCCATTTACTCATAACTAATTTATGGGGAAAGAATTCGGTCCACCAAGCAGAGCCCCCATGCTTGGTAAGGCTACAGTACAACTGGGAGGTTGCCTGGTACCCCAGAGGGTGCCGTTTGCGACAGACTCACCCACTGCCATTCATCCCATAGGCACGGCACTCACACCGTAGGATTGGGGATTGTTTTTCAAGGTTTATTCCTTTAGATCTGGTGTGTTCTGCACAAACAGGGTCACCTCTCATAGGTTATGGCTCAGTCACTACCAGTACACTGCAGTCAATTTGTGTTCAGTATTTACTCTGCCCTCTGTGTTCCTTCCCAGGCAGTACCACTACACTGCAGTCTACTTGTGTTCAGTATTTAATGTGCCCTGTGTGTTTCCTCTCTGGCACTATCACTACCCTGCAGTCTATTTCTGCTCACTATTTAGTCGAGCCAAAACCTATATCCTACTTCCTTGATGCTCTGCTACTCTTTAGCCAGTATTCCTGTTTTTCGCATTCACTTCACATGATTCGACCCATGCATAATAACTTTTGCTATAATAATTGTTATTTCTCTTACAAATGTACACATATACACAACACGCAACTTTAGTGATACAAATGAAAGTTCAGGTTTTTTGTGTTCGTGTCCACCCACAGGATATTTGTAATGCCTGGACAGTAACATGAGCTATGAGTATACAACTGTGTGTTGTGTTTGAGGCAAGTTAAGAAGCAGTAGCATTAAACATTATATATGGTTCATGAAGACTCGCTGATTGTCGTCCTTGATGCTGGGAGAATGGAACTCTGCTGGCTATTTTTTATGATGCACTGCTCCCCACAACCTGCAAACAGAAAACACGTATCATCAGTTTCAAAGATCCTGGTTGCTGAAACAGATGTGTTTGCACTTCATATTGCACTTATATTGTAAAAAAGAAGGGTAATATTAAAAAATCAGAAAATACACCAAGAGAAATGGAAATTGTTATCACTAATGTGTTGATGAACTATTTTCCATTGTCCCACTCAACTCAAACACACACTGTTTCAAAAACACTTTTTGAAATGGTGTGTTTGAGTGAAATGGAACAATGGAAAATACTCCAGCCAACATATTAGTGGGAAGTATTGCGGGGTGCACTGAAGGACTTGCAATGAGACAAATGTGTTGGTGAACCGTTTTAAAAACTTCTAGTTTTTGAAGTGGTGTGTTTGAGTGAAGTGGTACAATGGAGAATAGTGGAGTCAATGTTAGTGGGAAATGTTGGAGGATGGTCTACAGTGTAAGATGTGTGTGTGTGTGTGTGTGTGTGTGTGTGGTGGCGGCGGCTTTGGTGTGGTGGTTCATTAAGTGTTGTAATTAAATGAACATGTTATTAAATAATTAAATAATTAATAATAATGAAGTAAATTAGTATGTTGTTTTTTCTTGTTAAGATTTGTAGCTTGTGTTGCACACTATCGCGAAACATTAAAAATTTCGTGGCACCCAGCCATATCCTCCCCAATGCGAAGACTTTATGTGCTTCACTGAGTGTTCTCCCCAGATGTGAGAACATTTCTGAAATTTGTAATAGCAGCGACTTGCTGCTGACCATCACCAGGAACTCCCTTTGTTGGAGATACAAGTTATATCCTCTCGAGGAGAGGATGCTACTTGTACCTTCAGCACAGGGAGCTCCTGGTGGTGGCTAGCAGCAAGTTGCTAATAGCCATGACTTGCTGCTAGCCATCATCATGAACTCCCTATGCTGGACATACAATTCACATCCTCTTCGTGAGAGGAAATGACTTGTACATCCAGCATAGAGAGTTCCTGATGATAGCAGCAATTTGCCATGAAATGTGCACAGAGACAACAGTACTTTCAAAAACACAAATTCCTGCTTATTAAACTCACACTAATACACAACTAGGGTACATACACTTTATATCACTTTATCTCCAATATGTTTCGCCTCATACACAACCATCATCAGGGAGCTTTACTTCTGGTTTTGCCTGCCTACCTCCATGCCCCCTGCCTGCTTGTCTGCCTTCACCTGTCACACTCTCCTTGCTACTGCATGTCAGCCTGTCCCTCTCTGCCTGTGTCCCTGTTTCTGCCTGCCAGACTAAAGGCTGTCATATTGCATGCCAAGCTGCCAGGTTCTCTTGGCCTGACAAGCTCTCTCTGGTTGCCTGCCTGCTTGAAGCACTGCTTGCCACCTCTTTTTGCCAGCCTGCCTCTGCCCAAGTGCAATACCTGCCTCTCTCTCACTCTCTCTCTGTATCTGCTCACTATTTACTGTGTTTCTTTCTAGGCACACCAGTACACTGCGGTCTATTTGTGTTCACTATTTCCTATGCCCAGTGTGTCTCCTCCCAGGAACTACCATTACCCTGCAGTATATTTCTGCTCACTATTTACTGTTTCTTCCTGGGCACTACCAGTACCCTCCAGTATATTTCTGCTGACTATTTCCTATGCCTTGTGTGTTTCCTCCCAGGCACTATCATTACCCTCCAGTGTATTTCTGCTTACTATTTCCTATGCCCTGTGTGTTTCCTCCCAGGCACTACCATTACCCTTCAGGTATTTTGCTCACTATTTACTACGCCCCCTGTGTTTCTTCCTAGGCATTACCAGTACACTGCAGTCTATTCATGTTCACTATTTCCTATGCCCCCTGTGGTTCCTCCCTTGCAGTACTAAGTGTTTGAATATGTGATTTGTGTTTTTGATTCATCTGAATAGTATAAATCTTGTTCTTAAAGGGAGTGCTAGGGTTAGTGTAAGTGTTAAATTACTTGTTCTGGTGAAGACGTATGGGAATAATCCTAGGAAGTTGTTTATTAGGATTATGAGGAACAGTGAGGTGAAAATGAATGAGTTTTACTATGCCCTCTGTGTTTCTTCCTAGGCACTACCAGTACACAGCAGTCTATTCGTGTTCACTATTTCCTATGCCCCGTCTGTTTCCTCCCAGGCACTACCATTAAAACCTTTCACTACCAATCTATACTACAGGAAGCACAATCAAAACCAGTATCATGTTTATATATCATTAACATTAACCAGTGCTGCCTGCCTACTTCTGCTTACCTGCTTCAGTTGCCCACTTCCCTCTGCCTGCCTGCTTGCTTGCCTCTGTTTGGCTGCCTGTCTCCCCACCTTTTCCTGCCAGCTCCTGCCTCCATGCCTCGGTATGCATCCCTGCCTGAGCACGTCTACCTGTCACTCCCTGCCTCCCCCAGCATGAATGCCTCTGCCTAGAATGCATCTATACTTCTGCATCCGTGCTAGACTCTGCCTGCGAGCATCACCTGCCTACCACTGCCTGCAGTTTGCCTGTGTTTACTTGCAAGCCTCCAACCTGCTTCTCTCTGTAAGCCTCTGCCTGCCTGCCTCCCTCCCTTTGCCCCGCTTCTGTATGTGTGTGCTTACCTCCCTGACTGTGCTACCTTGCCTTTTTTGCCTGCCTAACTGCCTCTGTCTGGCTGTACTGCCTGCTTCTTTCTGTCCCTGCCTGAATCCTTGCCTGCATGTCAACCTGCTTCAGCCAGCTGCTCTTTCCTGACTGCCTGCCTCTATGCCTGCTTAAAAGCTCCTGCCCGCCTGCATGACTGTTTGCATCCCCCTGCCTGGGTCCATCTACCTGCTTGCCTATCTACCTCTGTGCGGCTGCCTGACTAATGCCTGTGCCCTCATACCTACTTGCCTGCCTGTATCTGCCTACCTACCAGAACTTACCTCTCTGCCTGATTTCAGCTGCCTGCCTACCTGGAACTGCCTGCCTGCCTGACTCTGTCTTCCTGCCTGCTTCTGCTTACCCACCTGCCTGCCTTCCTGTCTGAATCTGCCCACCTCCCTAACTGTCTACTTGGCTGCTTGTCTGCCTGCCTCTTTGTCCCTACCACTGCCAGCCTGCCTGTCTCCCTCTGCCTGGCAGCTTCTGCCTCCTGGCCGCCTTCACCCGTGCCTGCCTGAATGTCAGCGTCAATGATTGCTTGCATACCTGCCTGTTTCTGAATGCCTGTCTCTGCTTGCCTGCCTGCCTATCTTTGCCTGCTTCTCCTTACCTGCTTCAGTTGCCCACTTCCCTCTGCCTGCCTTCCATTACCTTTGCCTCATTCTGCTTGCCTGCTTGCTTGCCTCTGTTTGGCTGCCTGTCTCCCTGCCTTTGCCTGCCAGCTTCTGCCTCCATGTCTGTGTATGCATCCCTGCCTCTGCCTAGAATGCATCTGCTTCCCTCCCTGAGTATATCCCTGCTGGCCTGCTAGACTCTGCCACTGCCTCTGTACCACCTGTCTGCCCCTTCCTATTGTGCTTATTGCCAGAATCTGCCTGCCTCCCTGCTTGACTATGCCTGAGAGCTTACCTCTGCTCCTGCCTCTGCATTCCTGCATATGCTGTCTGCCTCAGTGTTACTGTGTTTACCATGCCTACCCACAGAATGTTAGATTAGTAGTAATGCCTGGACAATAACATGAGCTACAAGTGTATGCCTGTGTGTCATATGTGAAGCAAGATAAGAAGGAACATTAAAAATTATGTATGACTCGTAAGGACTCACCAAATGTTGTACTTGGTGCTGGAAGAATGAAACTCTGCTGTCCATTTGTTATGATACACTGCTCCTCGCATCCTGCAAAAAAAAATTCCAGTTGGTTGAAAAAGATGATCTTGCATATCACATTGCTTGTATGTTCTGACAAAGATCTTCATTATTGACTGGCTTAAAAAAAAAACTGCACTGTTACCAGCTCATGTTACCAGGTGTGATGTTTCAGTTATATCATGGCAATGGAAAGCAAGATGCAGACGAAAAACTACTTCGGCCTCCAAGTAAAGGGCCCTTCATTATTGACCGATTTCAACAAAACTTGCACTGTTTGTAATGCATTTGCCGTGAGTGCTAGGTGTGATGTTTCGCTTACATCACTGCAATGGAAGGCAAGATACAGATGAAAAACTACTTTGGCCCCCAAGTAACGTGCCCTTCACTACTGACCGATTTCAAACAAAATCACACTGCTTGTAGTGCACGCACATCAAGACCTAGGTGCAATGTTTCGGTTACATCACTACAATGGAAGGCGAGATACAGACGAAAAACTACACTGCAATTTATTTCTGCTCATTATTGACTACACCATGTGTATCTTCTCTCAGGCACTACCATTACACAGCAGTCTACCCCTGCTCACTGTGTACTGTGGCCTTTGTGTTTCCTCCCAAGCGCAATCATTATATTGGAGTCTATTTCTCATCACTAATTACTCTGCCCTGTGTGTTTCCTCCTAGGTATTACAGGGCTTACAGGATTTTAAATTCTGTCCAGATACTCCTGTTGCCACTAATCTGTGCAATGTGCAATATACTTCTTACAAAAAAAAATTGTAGCAGGTGTATTAGCCAGTGAACATGTAAGATTCAAGAAAAACTACCTGATTCTGAATTACCAGGCAATGTGTCACACAACTGGCAGCTCTGTCTCATGCTACACACCTCTGATACACAGGCACCTCATTAGTGGTTACACACAGAGATAAGGGAAATGATCTGTGTACCCAGACAACAGAGCCTTAACATCTGTCAGCCAGATTGCACTAGATGGGGAAGTGGGTCCACTGGGCACTCGTCCTGGTCTTAAGATGATAAGCTCCTCAAGATAGGTGTACGCTGGGATTTCCTGTATGTTCCTCAGTGTCAGTCAGCCAAAACCACAAGATTCTAAAACATTTAGAATAGACATTATTCACTGATGTGTCTCTATGACTGTAGGCAATAAAGCATACATACCTGACATTCACAGTTCAATCTTTTCAACCCTGGAGATGGATGTAGCATGCCACCATCCAAAATATCTATTCAGTTTTGTCCCATTGCCACACTCAAAAGCATTTACAATGAAGTAAAAGTCTTACAAACAAAATTACACAATCTGCAATCATATTTGAACCCAGTGTGTACCTGTATCAACAGTCACTAGCAGGTCAGGCAATGGACAACTTTTACTGCTGCAAGCCACCTCAACTCCTCACCCAAAAGCTCGTAGGTTTTTACTGGCAATAGATCACGATCGCCTTGTTTGTAAGCATATTTATATAGTGTCCAAATTAACCCTCTCGAGCCGAAATTAAATCCCCCGGCGCAGGGACAGCAGGCGGAGTTTCTTCTACCGGGCATTTAATTTTTACGCTTGCTCTTAGATAAAAAATCATATTTCATAGACTTTTCGTTCAAACTTAAAGCCGCAAAATTTAGCCGTGTGTTAATGAATTGCTCAATTCGGGAAAAAATATTAATCAATTTTTATAATAAATTTAGGCCCGTGAATTGCATGCATTATACAAAACGTGGTGTAAGTACTGTATTACTCACATAATTCTGGTTGCTGCAGAAGATCCATGGCACCTTGCATCACTGTTCTATCACCACACACACACACACACACACACACACACACACACAATTAACACAAATTCACTTTTGTGTGATATTCAGCAAAACAAGGTACCACACACGACCCGACATTGCACTGGGCACACTTGTATACTGTGCCTCTTCGCTGTCGGCGAGCTGAACAAGCACGGCACTGGACTTTGTTGACTTAGCTGGCCAGTGCTTGTTGTAGCGACTGTCTAGTCTCATAATATTTGTGTCAGTCGCACTTGGCCTTCCAACTGAACTGGGGGTGGGGCAATCTGGATTTCTTCCAGCTTCTTCGATCAAATTGCTCACCAGGAGGAATCTGAAATCTCGGTGCGTATAATTGGCTCCACACGAAGATAACAGAATCCAACTGTTGAGTACTGTCAGATCCAGAAAGTGGAAAAATAATTTCGTGGTCCATTTGAAAGTACGCCGGCACATGGAATAAGTGTTTGCCATGCGATCCGAATGGTCAATGTAGCCCATGCGTCGATTGTACCGTGCCACGATGTGAGGTTTCACGGGGCGTTTGTTTTCACGTAATTACACGCGTGTGAAAGCAGTACTGACTCACCAACATTGTTCGTGCGGTCTGAGCAGAGCTGCAGAAACCTAAACTCAGCTGGTGTGAAATCTTACACCGATCTATTTTTAGAAAGGAATGTTGAGTTGCTCTCTGGGCGAAACCCTCTGTTTTTTTTTGTTTTTTTTTTAGGGCGCCACTGCTCGCTGAACTTCTGGTCTACCTACTACAAACACTGTTCTGTATTGCTCTGCAGTCATAAATCTGATGCCCCAAGTAATGGGCACCTTACTTGATGAGAGCAAAACAGATCTAAGGCTGCGATGTGAATGTTCGTGGATTTCCTAGTATTTGAGGGTGCAGAGGACTTTTTAGTATGTTTGACGGCTGTGTGTCACACATTACTGCCCCCAAACCCCTACAGAGAGCCCCTCAACTACAAAGGGCATGTCTGTCAGACCTCGTGTACATGCAAACATCCATTTTCGTGGATATCTCCAGCTTTTGTGTATTAGTTTGTTCCGGACAATACGTGCCACATACGCCACTGAAGACCGTTGTGCTGGCCAATTAGTGTTTGTTACATAGTCCACTGTTCATATTCAACACACACACGACTCCAGTATCAGCTGTAAAAACAGAGGCTTCCTTTGTCTGGAAGTGTTACTCACCTCTCAACTGCGTATTTATCCAACTCGAAGACGACTGAATCATCGATGTTGGGGGGCCTTAGAGGGGCAAAGGAGGAAAAATTACGACTGCAAAAGGCAGTCCTGACCTTCAGGGACGTACAGCATAGCAGAGCTTAACTGTTTTTGGTGCAGGGGTGAAACAAATTGCTTCCAAATTTGACACAACATTCGCAGCCCCTTTATGGGACGTTCGGCAGGTTTAAATGCCCACACGGAGTCCCCGATCGGGGACCTTCGGCGTCTAAGCGTTAATGACAAACCTGATTATATACTGAGTTTCAGTTTCCTAGCATCACACATCCCAACTCCTGACATGACACACACCTTGACTGGACGGTCCATCCATTATAGACAACATGCATGATGGAGGTGAACATCCTACATCTTGTGAGATCTGACAGTCTAATGGATCACAGCCTTCTGGTGTGACACTGTGTAGTCTAGCAGAGAGGTATCAGTGTTCAAGAGACACTTTCTGCCACCATCAGGGTACGAGATGAAGGCAGCAGGCCCCTATGTGATGATTCCTCTCTGCAGGACCACACAGCATCACATTACACGACACAGTCATCTTCATGCATGTTTCTTCCCGACTCTAATCCCAGTGGGCTCTGAGAACAGGATGTGCAGAGACCACAAATGCAGTCTTGTTCGTCATCACTTGGAATGGCATCCTGACACTGCTGCCTCTAAAAATACTGTACATTGTTTTCAGCTCTTAATAGCAGTTGTTAAAATGATGGTCACCTGAAAAAGATTAAGTCACTCTGAAGACGGTGACAGTGTTTCTCTCAAATGGCAGCTATGCTGCATAAAAACCTGAAGATAACAATCACCTGAACAACCTGCTAACATCAAACACTATTTGTAAATAAGGCTATCCCTGTGCTGAATGAAGCATCAAGCCATGAATGTGCAAGGGGGACTAGCAGCGCAGGGCTGAACATATTCTTAATATTGGCACCAGACACAAGTGGTTGCTTTCATGCCCCTTCCACTTTACCCCATGTACTGACTCAACATGAAATTGGGTAAGCCGCAGAGCGTGTCTCGATGCTCTTCTCTAGCCACTGCTGTTGCCAATAATCTAAGGAATGTGAAATGCAGAATTCAAGAAAAACCACTTGATTCTGAATTTCCAGGCAATGTGTCACACAACTGGCAACTCTGTCTTATGATACACACCTCTGATACAGAGACACCTCATTGGTGGTTACACACAGAGACAAAGGAATGATCTGCGTACCCAGACAACAGGGTCTAACATCCTTCAGTCAGACTGGAATGGATGGGGCAGTGGGTCCACTGGGCACTCCTGTTCTGGACTTAAAACAATAAGCTCCTCAAGGTAGGTGTACGCTGGGATTTCCTGTATGTTCCTCAGTGTCAGTCAGCCAAAACCACAAGATTCTAAAACATTTAGAATAGACATTATTCACTGATGTGTCTCTGTTACTGTAGGCAATAAAGCATACATACCCGACATTCACAATTCAATCTTTTCAACCCTGGAGATGGATGCAACATGCCACCCCCCCTAAAATGTCTATTCAATTTTGTCCCAGTGCCACACTCAAAAGCATTTGCAATGAAGTAAAAGTCTTACAAACAAAATTACACAATCTGCAATCATATTTGAACCCAATGTGTATCTGTATCAACAGTCACTAGCAGGTCTGGCAATGGACAACCATTACTGCTGCGAGCCACCTTAACTCCTCACCCAAAAGCTCACAGGTTTTTACTGCCTACTGATGTGGCAACAGATCATGATCGCCTTGTTTGTAAGCGTATTTATATAGTGTCCAAATTAATGACAAACCTGATTATGTACTGCGTTTCAATTTCCTAGCATCACACATCCCAACTCCTGACATGACACACACCTTGACTGGACAGTCCATCAATTATAGAATATGTGCACGATGGAGGTGAACTTTCTGCATCTTGTGAGATCTGACAGTCTAATGAAGATCACAGCCTTCTGGTGTGACACTGTGTAGTCTGGCAGACAGTTATTAGTGTTCCAGAGACACTTTTTACCACCCTCAGGGTAAGAGATGAAGGCAGCAGGCTCCTGTCTAATGACACCTCTGCCAGACTACATGGTGTTCCATGCTGCAAGATAATCATCTTCATGCATCTCTCTTCCTGACTCCGATCCCAGTAGGCTCCCAGAAGACGACGTGCCAAGGCAATGACCACAGTCTCATTCTTCGTCACTTGTAATGGCACCTTGTCACTGCCGCCTGCAAACAGAAAGTATGTTACTTTCAGGTCTTAATGGTAGTTGTCAAAATGACGGTCACGTGAACTAAATTAAGTCATCCTGAATATTGCAGCAGTACGTTTCTCCCGAACGTCAGAATAAACCATGCCCACCATCTGCGTAAAAACCAAAAGATGAGCATCACTTGAAGAACTTGCTAACATGAAGGGATCCTTGTATGGTAGGCGATTATATTTAAAAGGTGAAGTTAATGAGAACCTTATACAAATCATGACCACAGAGGAGACGCTGGAACTCCAAGATGCAGTCTCTTATCAGGTTTTCCTGCCTGTAAAACCTGTTACTTGCCACTTGTCACACTGATATCCCTACGTGATTTTGAACATGTGGAGCCAAACAAGACAAATGGGTTTTTATTCTGTTGCCACCATGTGGATGGTTCCTGCTGTGACAGCTAGCAGGATCCCTCAAATATCATTCACTCCGTCCACACAGTGATGTGTTTTCTTAGAGACCTGCTTGTGCTTAAATGTTTCAAACTTTGACCCCAATGAACATAATGCCTGTAGCTACAGCCTAAGCATCAGTTCAGACTCCTCATGTACGGCCATCTGCAAAGTTACAGTTCTCATTTTGAATGATACTTCACACCGTTACTGACACTGCTCTAAACTTGCAGTCTAAAACCGTAGCAATCATGCCTTCCTTTACAGTCTGTTATAAAAAATATGAAGAATGACACACACTTGCACAAAATATGCAAATAAAACTCCAAACCTGCCCTTTCTGTTATTTCTGCATGATTCAAGCATGAATGCCTTTCCACGCGGAAACATGTTTTAACTAAAACAGCATCTCATATTTCCTTTGGAACCTCCTCGGTAGTTTAAAGCATAAGCAGTCCATATGCAAACTTCAATCACCTATACTAAAGCAGTTCACTGATGATCCATCTGCAAGAAAGGATGCGACCGTGAAGATGGCGGTAGCATATTCCCCTGAAATGTTGGTCACTAGCTACCCAGACTACACGGTCTCAATTACCATAGCACTGTAACCTTCACAGACACCTCGAAGAGAACTTCGTATGTCACTGTTATCTCAAAACTCTCAAAGTTTAAAACTGAAGACGTAGTGTTTGAAGATCAAGAACACTTGAAATCTCACACGCCAAACGTTATGTGTGTGCCAGGTATGCTTTCAGGCCTCAGAAACTAGATGCAGGTCTAAAAATTGTTATATTTACAGTTTTTTTGTAGTAATGTCTATGCCACAATAGCACTGCTTTCTTTATACATTACAAAGATAATGACATCCCTTTTTCACAGGGGACCACAATAACCACAAAGCTGAGTGCCATGAATCACCTCACTTATAATTTGTATATAGAACATGTATCGCTTTTGGCATGATTATAAGGCCCCCCCTGTTCCACATGACGCAACAGGGCAACAGCATTTTTCCATATCCAAGTAAATACAGTATACAGCCTACACCGGTACATGTGCACTCACACCTAACATAACTCCAGCTCGGCAGGATGTAACACACATGCACTGACAAAACAGTCATTCCATACCTTCTGTACACAATTTTCAAACGTAGTATCCGCTGATGTCAATCATACAGCACAAAAGACAACATATTAAACTTCAGCCTATTAAATGGCTTAAGACATACCCAACCCACCTCACAACTAAACCAACACAGCGGCGATCCTTCGGTTAATCTGAAGTCGAACAGTGTGCTAGAGGTTCAAATAAGGCAAGGCCAAGGGTTATATAACAGCGTGATAACCGTTGACAAGACGAACTAAACCGGCATGGATCATATAAGACGCTACATCAGACTCCTTACCACGGATTATCTGATCTGAAGTACACAACACTGACCACAGGTTAAAACATAATAAAGATTTTAACTCCGTGGATACGTAAAAATACAGCGCCACAAGCGGCTATGCCTGCTAATGTATCAAACTTGTACAGTACGTAACGCATGCGCAGAAAGTGCAATGTGTTATATTTCAGTTAACCGCGGGAATGCGAGTAGAGAAGCGGACGGAGGAATGATTCGGAGTCAAGAGTAAACTGCCCTTCGTTACTCACCGATTTCAACCTACATTGAACTGCACGTAACGCATGCTCAGGAAGTGCCATGTGGCACCTTTCAATCACACCACTCCAATGTAAGGGGTGACAGGGACGAGAAACTCTTTCGGCCTCAAGAGTAAAGTACCCCTCATTACTGACCGATTTCAATCCAACTTCCACAGCACGTAACACATGGCGCAGGTAGTGCCGTGTAGTATATTTCAGTCTTCTCACTGCAATGCAAGGGGGAGATACGGACGAAGAACTGTTTCGGCCACAAGAGTAAAGTATCGTTCGTTACTGACTGACGTCAAACTAACCTGCACTGCTTGTAGCGCATTAGCAGTGAGCGCCATGTGTCATATTTCAGTCACCCCACTAGAAAGCGAGGGAGATATGGACGAAAAACTGTTTTGGCCTCAAGAGTAAAGTACCCATCATTACTAACCGATTTCAATCTAATTTTCACAGAACGTAGCGCATGCGCTGGGTGTGCCATGTGGTATATTGCAGTCACCCCACTGCAATGCAAGGGGAGACAGGACGAAAAACTCTTTCGGCCTCAAGAGTAAAGTGCCCCACATTATTGACCGATTTAAATCTAACTCGCACAGCACGTAACACATGCGCAGGGAGTGCAAGGGGGCATATCTCAGTCACCGTACTCCAACGAGAGGGAAAATAGGACGAAAAACTGTTTCGCCTTCAAGAATAAAGTGCCCCTCATTACTGACCGACTCCAACCTAACTTATACTGCTTCTAGCGCATGAGCAGTTAGTCATGTGTCATATTTCAGTCACCCCACTGGAAGGCGAGGGGAGATAGAGACGAAAAACCGCTTCATCCTCAAGAGTAAAATGCCCTTCGTTACTGACCGATTTCAACCTAACTTGCGCAGAACGAAACGCATGCGCTGGGTGTGCCATGTGGTATATTTCAGTCACCCCACTGCAATGCAGGGGGGAGATACGGACAAAAAACTGTTTCGGCCTCTAGAGTAAAGTGCCCTTCATTACCGACCGAGTTCGATCTAACTTGCACAGCACGTAACACATGCGTATGGAGTGCAATGCGGTATATTTTAGTCACCCCACTGCAAAGCGAGGGGAGAAACGGACGAAAAATCTTTTCGGCCTCAAGAGTAAAGTGCCATTCATTACTGACCGATTTCAGCCTACGTTGTGCTGCAGGTAACGCATGCGCAGGGAGTGCCACGTGGCAACTTTCAGTCACGCCACTGCAATGTAAGGGGAGATAGGGACGAGAAACTGTTTCGGCCTCTAGATTAAAGAGCCCTTTATTACTGACCGACTTCAACCTAACATGCACTGCATCTGGCGCATGCGAAGGGAGTGCCATATCTCAGCCACCCCACTACAATTCGTGTACAGATACGGACGAGAAACTGTTTCAGCCCCATGAGTAAAGTGCCCTTCATTACTGACCGATTTCAACCTACATTTTGTTGCACGTAACGCATGCGCAAGGAGTGTCATGTGGTATCTTTCAGTCACCACACTGCAATGTAACGGCAAATAGGAACGAGAAACTCTTTCGTCCTCTAGAGTAAAGTGCCCTTCATTACCGAACGATTTCAACCTACCTTGCACTGCACGTAACGCATGCGCAGGGAGTGCAATGTGGCATCTTTTCGTCACCCCACTGCCATGTAGGGGGAGACAGGGATGAAAAACTGTTTCGGCCTCAAGAGTAAAGTGCCCTGCTTTAATGACCGACTTCAAGCTAACATGCACTGATTCTAGCGCATGCGAAGGGAGTGCCATGTGGTATATCTCAGTCACCCCACTGCAATGGAAGAGGAGATAGGGACGAGAAACTCAGCCTCAAGAGTAAATTGCCCTTCATTACCAACCGATTTCAATGTAACTTGCACAGCACGTAACGCATGCGCAGGGAGTGCCATATGATATATTTCAGTCACCCCTCTGCAATGCAAGGGGAGATAAGAACGAAGAAGTGTTTCGGCCTCAAGAGTAAAGTGCCCTTCATTACTGACCGATTTCAATCTAACTTGCACAGAGCGTAACACATGTCAAGAGTGTGCCCCACTGAAATGCAAGGGGAGATACGGACGAAAAACTGTTTCGGCTTCAAGAGTAAAGCCCCGCTTCAATACGAGACGCGATAGCGACTAAAAGCTCTTTCGGCCTCAATAGTAAAGTGCCCTTCGTTACAGCCCGATTTCGACGAAACTTGCATAGGGTATGGAGCATGGATAAGGAGTGCCACGTCTCATGTTTGCGTCATCCCTCCACAATACAGGGCGTAATGGGGACCAGAAAGTGTTTCGGCCTGTAAAGTACCCTTCGATCCCGTCCGATTTCGACCAGTCATGCGAGTATTGTGGAGCATGGTGCCGGAGTTTCGTGTGTCATGTTTGTGTCACTACGCTTCAATGCAAGGCGGGACAGGGAGTAAAAACTGTTTCGGCCTCAGTACGAAAGTGCTCTTAACTACCGCCTGACTTCCACCAAACATGCGGAGGTTGTTGAGCATGGTGTGGGAGTGTCACATGTCAAATTTGAGCGACCCCGCTAAAATACAAGGCGAGATACGAAGGAAAGACTGTTTCGCCATCAAGATTTAAGTGTTCTTCGTTAGTACTGGATTTCGAACAATCTCGCGTACGTTGTGGAGCATGGTGAGGGAGAGTCACGTGTCATATGTGAGTCACCCCGCTGCAATACACAGCGAAGTAGTGACGAAAATTGTTCCGGCCTGAAGAGTAAGGTGCCGTTCTTTACTGGCCGATTTCGAACAAACTTACGTATGTTATGGGGCATGGTCAGAGAGTGTCACTTGCCATGTTTGAATTACGACGCTGCAATACGAGAGGCAGGGACAAACACCTGTTCCGGCCTCAAGACTAAAGTGCCCTTTAGTACAGCCCGACGTCGACCAAACTTGCATAGGTTGTACAGCGTGGTGAATGAGTGTCACGTGTCATGATTGCGTTACCCCGTTCCAACACAAGGCCAGATCGGGACTGAAAACTGTTTCGGCCGCAGTACTGAAGTGCCCTTCATTACTGCCCGAATTGGACAAAACCCGCACTGGATGTTGTGCATGGTGTGGGAGTGTCATGTGTAAAATTTGAGTGACCCTGCTACAATAGAAGGCGAAAAACTGTATCGGCCTCGAGAGTAAAGTGCCCTTCATTACAGTGCAGAAACATTGAAGGCGTCCACCACCTCAGATCCTGGACACCCTCCATTTCAGATTCTGTTACATGTTCTGAGTACAAATACGTCTGTGTGTCTATCAGTCCTGTACCAAGTCTCTGGACTTCCCTTCCAGAAAATTATAAAGTTTTCAAACTTATTTTCAATTTATATTTTGTAATACTGCACTATAGCAGTGTAGGGTAAATTCAGGTATGCAATAGTGTTCTGAGCCTTGCTTTCTTCTGAATGTCACCACCATATTTTGCCAATAATGACCACTTGACATTATTCACATGTAATTTATTGCATTTCTTCCAGATACTGCACTGAATTACTAAAAAGTTCTCATAATAAAACAGGGTTCATTTTATTATGTAGGCCATGACTCAGTGGGGTGAGTGTTATAGAAAAACAGTTCTATCCAAGAGTGTGTGCGAAATGATGTGCAGAATCCATCTAATTGATTCTGGTTGACCTGGTACCATGAAAATATCCATATTGTGTTATATAAAGTAGCAAAATTGTTATTACAACTGTAATTGTGGATAAGAGTTAAATAACTTTTTATGACTGCAAATGAGAAGTGTATTAAAACCAGAATTCCATTAGCGAACCCTGCAGACCACTTCTGGATACAGTAGGTAGCTACATACTACAGTCTACACTAACAAACACACAGCATCAGTCTAGATGAAATGCGTGGTCCAGCTTGAGCCCGAATTCCACCACATGTTTTTTGTGTGTTGTTTTAGGGCTTGGAATGTCACTTTGGCCAGCAGATTAATACTGCATTAGTATCATAGAATAAAATTGGTCCATGCAAAACTTTAAGACCCTTTTTTAAGTATTTAAAATGCAATTGGGATGGACTGGGAGCGTACCTATAAATGTTGGCACGCATTCTACACACAGGTGTACACATACATCAACAAAAGCAACAACATGCAGGATTGACATTCTTGGAACAACAGGGGGTGGAAAAGAAAGAAAAGCAATTCATGCAAGAAGCAAGTTAATAAACATAGAAAGCTGAGAATTAAATTACAGTACACATCGTCTCCCACCATGACAACAAAAACGCAAGGAAACAAGGAATGAAACATTGGCAACTCCTTGCTAAGGTAGTTTTTTATTCTTTAGTTATTTTGTTAATTTTATTTCAACCCGCATTATTATCTCAAGTCTTGTGTGTTTAAATTATTTGAGCTTGGTTCTGTTTAGAAATTATTAAAGTTTATCCTAGACAAAAACTATAAATATTTGCTTTCTGTTACATTCAATGTTATCAGTTTTCATTCACTCCAATACTGTATTCACAAGTCCTGACAGGCGCCAGGTGCGTCTCCGCTTGAGCTAGGCCTCAACTGGGCTGCATCTTCTACGGAAACTAAACTAAAACCTCCAATGCACCACTTAAAAAAATACAGAGATATTAAAAATTTGGCAGTAAGGGGTCAGGGAGCCATGCTTGTGGGGTATGGACCTGAACAACTCAGTTTGTCCGATGCTTGTCCATTATACGTTGTGCGGAGGACATCCTGGCCCAAATCAGGCCATGCAACAAAAGTTGTACACACTAACTGCACAGATTATGTTCTTCTAGTTTAATTAACTTCTTTCATCTGAAGGAAGCTCTTTGGTATGGTTTTAAAATGTTTTTTTAAAATCTATACAGCATCAGTATTAATTTAATATTTTTCTCTTTTTTTTAAACAGTAATAACAATTATATATGCTTTCATTTAAATCCTTTCACATTGTAATGCTAAAAAATGTGGAACATATCCTTCAAGAAATACAAATTTCTTGGAGAGAAACTATCCCCTCCCCTCACTGACACCAGCATGGAAGGGGCAATGTTATATAAGTAATTGTTACCTTTATTTTCTGTAACTGGTGCTTAGTTTTTCCTGTTTATTGGAATACAATCATCTTGACTGAAATATCCAATGTAAATGGTGATCAGCTGCCTCACCAGGTGTCTGGCAACCCATTTTGACAAGGCAGTCTGACCTACTGTCGTCTTGTTTTGTGCGTCTGTAATTGTCAGTAACAGTCCCATCTTTCTGTATGGAAAACTCTGAAATTTTTGTTTATCACACACATTAACATTCTTCCATGTGTCTACTTTTGACGTGGCAGCCAGACTATATGTATTACAGTATCTGCCATCAACACATACATTACCCTGCCATTAATGGGCCATCAACTGTCATTCTCGATTTCACATATTCATGCAATTGTTGTGGGCTAAGTTTACACACATTTCAGTTGACTATCTGTCAGCATGGCCCAAACAATTCAGAGGCAGTTAAAAATGGTTAGCAGTTGTGCTCAGTTGAATCTATGATAGTGTGGCAACTAAGGCATAGCCCAAGATGGTTGAGTGGCAATGACTGGATTCCTTGTTAGTCCAACATCCGAGGCACTTGCGTCAGCCCACTTTGATCCATCGATCAATGGAGTACTCCAGTGCTGCCAACCACCTGTGAACAAGAGTAAACACAGTTGGAAGGTTGTGCCTGTAACCTGCATGTTTGATGTCTGAAACTGTTCAATAGATTTTGATGAACTTTAGTATTGATAGTCCATATTAAAAGTAATTCAGCAAATTTAATTCTGTGTGTACTAGTCAATTACAACTTGTATCCATGGTGCAGGGTCCTTTGTGAGAAGTTTATAGTTGATTGGCTGGCCAAGAACTTGGAGATTCGGTACCATATTTGGAAGAGCCCAATATTGGGCTGTCTCATTGATCCAATTGAATTCAGTACATACTTCCACATTCTGTGTTATAAAGATTCATTGTAATATTATTCTCTTCTGTAAGTATTTACTGGTTCATTTCCACTCTCCTGTCATCTATTGTCAAAATCAAGGGCTGCCATTAAATAATTATACTTTGGTAAACATCTTGCTGCTGATTTTGCTGTGTCTGTGTAGTAACAATTCGTGATGTTCTAAATTCAGAATATCACATATCTGAAAATGAAACCAGTGTATTTCAAAACATTCTGTCACTTTTTCTATTTAGGTCATGCCGAAGAATCTGTTTAAATCCAAAGGCCATTTTGTCATTTTCTAGTGTGCTAAATTTTTTTTTATGGTGATGGGTCTCCACCCAACCCACAGGCTGAAGTACCACCACATTTTGGCTATCAATTTTACTTATTTAAAACATTTCCCAGCAACTGTCCATATGTAGAGGATGCAATGCACCCTGCCATGATCAGTTTAGAAAGTATTTACGAAATTCATAATCGTACTAGTACATGCTTATTGCAAAAGAGAAGTTCTCTTTGAAACATTTTACCTCCCTGGACAAGCTGTCTAACCGGTTTTATCTTTACAACTGGCTACCAGGTTTTATATGTTGTACACCACGCATATTTCTATACTGTTAAGACAGACCAACAAGTGCACACGCTATTTATAAGTATATATTCGTAACAATATCACCCCTATGTACATAGATACCTCCAGGTGTGCCACATACACAAGATTTAAGGACGAGATCTACCAGAGATCAATATCTTATATTTTATATTTTTTATATATTAATTTTATATTTTATTTTAGATTTCATTTCATTTTAATATTTATTATTATATCCTACTAGCAATTATGACATTATACTATTATATTGTTTTGTATTTTATTACAATCAATGTATTAGTTTAACAACTTTGTAATTAATGATATGACAAGTACTTTGCACTCTGTTATATATATATATTTTATATATATTATATATATACATATATATAGCCTGTATTAATGTTTATATTTGTGTATATTGTGTGACTGTGTCCGTATCTGTGGATTTATGAAAGGCGAAAATAAACTATAACTATAACCCATGCATACAATGCCATCCTCAATGTCAGAACATTGCAACACTTTTAATGTAAACTTTTAATAATTTTATCCATATTACGGTATATAAATTACATTTGTGTATCACACTTTAACTGTACAGTCTGACAGACATTGAATTGTCATGTTACTTTAACTATAATGATTTAGGTGAATGTGAACTAACACAGTCTGGGATATTGGAATGTTTTCTTAAATGTATTATCATATGACTGTTAGATGCAGAACAGGGTTTGTGGCATTTGGTGCCCCCTGATGATGGTGGCTTGACCACCAAAACTTGTAGGGGTGATATTGTTACAAATATATACTTATAAACAGTGTGCGCATTTGTTGGTGTGCCTTAACAACATGGTTACAAGGTACTTACAACTACAGTATGACACTGTTCGTCATAGTCACAGCTCTAACATTTTTATATCCATGTATTAATTAGATCATGATTTTCATAACCCACAAACTTTTAATTAATCTTTTAATGTTTTCACAACATACAATAAACATTCTTAGTTGTGACTGATGATCTTATACTCTGTTATTATTTATTACCATAATGGTATGAACAAAGTTAAGATTAGAACTGTAATGCAAGTTTGTCTTTTTAATAATGATAAATATACAAACATCAGTTCTTTACATTAATATAACCTAAAATATTGATATCTTGCTGCAGTATCCTGTATTTGTTTATTCTACATACTTGACAATAATCTATACCTATGTTTACATATGTCTCTTATCTTTTGTGCTGAGGATGCATTATTTACACCAAAACATATAGGGGAGTGTATACCATAAGATAATACTATATATATTTGTTACCTGTATGTGCATGTAGTTGGAATTGTATGAATAATATGCTTAATGCATGGAACATGAATAATATCAAGACTGCTCTCTCCTTTTGAAGAGAATTTTGATGCAGTCATCTTAATGTCTGGTACCCTCCTCTTCTTCTTCCTCGCAGTCTATTTGTTCAAATTTGCTTGTGAATATCTTCTATTTACATTCATAAAATATGAGTCTACCTTGAGATTTATACTTGAATTCTACCATTCAAAATTAAAATTCCCAGTTCTTCCCTGATTACTGTGTATTCCTAATTTCATCCATTCTTGTATATCCTGCTAATCAACTAACTACCTCCATGCAAGTCCCTTAAGAAGCTAACAGTTCCTCATCTAATCAAGAAACAGCCGTCTTTTATGGAACCTGAAGGTTCACTGCCATGTTCACAAGAGCTTACCACTGGTTCTTAATCTAAGCCAGATAAGCCTGGTCCACACCTTCCAGTCCTCTTTCTTTAAGATCTGTTTTAATCGTTCAAGCAGTCTATTTCCTTCTGGTTTGTCTACTGACACTCTGTAGGCATTCCTCTTCTCTCCCGTGCATGCTACATGTCCCGCCCATCTCATCATTGACTTTATCACCCTAATAAAAATTGGTGGGGAGGGAAAGTCATGAAGCTCCTAATTACGCAGTGTTCTCTATAATACTGTCCCTTCTTCCCTTTTAGATCCATATACTCGCCTCAATACCCTATTATGAAACACCCTCAGTCTATGTTCTTCCCGTAATATGAGACCAAGTTTTACATCCATACAAAACAACAGGAGAAGTTACAGTTCTGTACATTTTAATATTTATGTTCATGAAGTAAACTTTACTACTCTTTTAGTAAGCCCACTTGTTCTTTGAGGAAAATTATGTTTTTGAGGCTTCTGAAGGGTGAAAATTAGTACCTTGAATTTAAGATTACTCTAATTTTCAGTTCAGAAAAATGTGAAGAAAGGTGCTCCTTAAATTCGAAATAATATGGCAATATCCAAAATCTCGTTTCCTACTACACATTAAAAAGACCAAGCAGTTAATGCTGTTTAGGGTAATAATCCCTGAAGATTTTGGCCATCTGGGATATTATGCAACATCAACTTGATTATGTCACCCTGAAGATGGAGGCACCATGCTCCTCTGAAACGTCGGTAAGTACTTAACAGTCGAAATGGCATAACATCCCAGAAGACTTAATATTCAGCAGCAGCATTGTGAGAACCTCAAATCCCAAAATAAGTTGTGTTTTTTTCCAAGCATCATATAAAAAACACATAAAATGTATGGGCAAAATGCAATTTTAAAGCAGGTAGTCAAAAGTGTGCTTTAGAATGTTAAATTAGCCACAAATAAATAAATAAATAAATAAATGAATAAATAAATAAATAAATATGCCATCATCTCATTCAGTGCTGAATTCTCTCTCCGGCTGATACAAAATGATTAAATAATTTGTGAAAATTATTTCAGGACAGAGTTCCAAAAGGACAGGAGGGACAGGTCATCTTACCTCTTCTTGTCCATTTCTGTATCTGTATGGAAGTAGTAGTGTCTTTGGCGAGGTTCAGGGGGCAGTATCTCAAATGCAAACCGCTTTCCTCCGGCAGTAGAGTTTTGCACTCGGTAACCATGCAGGCATACCATACCTGGCAATACGAAGCATAAATCTTGAATAGAGAAGTCTACAGGTAACTGTTATGTCATATCATTTTGTAAATTCATGGTAACTTCTGACAGCAGACAAGTTTACTGTCACATTACACACAACAGGTGCAGCTAGGATATCTCATTTAATATGGTGACTAGGCTACAATTTGGCAGGTGAGGAGTCACAATTTCACTCCCTGCAGCAGGGCCAGAGTTCTTTTTCCCTACTTTTCTGTAGTGTCCAGACCAATTGTGTGGCTCACTGAGCCTCACATCCAGTGGGTAAAGCAGCCTTGGAATGAAGCTGACCATTCACTTGCATCTATTGCTGAGGGTAAAAGTGCTTAGAGCTGTACCCCCACTCCCCCGTATGTCTTCATGGCATGGCACTTAATTAAGCACAGGGACAACTTTATATGTACTTTCACTAGCTAAACAGTTGTCAGTATAACTGCAGCTCTTGGACACTTAACATAAACAATAATTCACATAAAGAGTTCCAACTCCTAAAATAAGCCACACATGTCAGTGATATAAACATTGGAGTACTAAGGAAATTACCAACAGATGGTTAGTAGTATTTACATTTATGTTATTCACACAAATGCCAGATCATTATGATACTGAATTATAACCTCTTTCTTGGCAAATGAGACAAAGTGAGAGATTTCTGCTACTCACATATTAGGACTAATTAGCAGAAAGTCTACTGAAATTTCACTGGGGAAATCTGAAAAATCTCTAGGCATGATTATCACATTCATTCATTCATTCATTCATTCATTCATTCATTCATTCATTCATTCATTCATTCATTCATTCACTCTTACACATTATGGCCCTGTGGCATCACAGCTTCACTGAATGTGCGCCATGAACTTTAAAATACAGCTTGATGGTAGAAGCAGTGCTTCTACCAACAGATTAACTTCTTAAGAGCAAAGGTGGAGGCTTCAATACCGACCCAACTTGACTTATTCATAACAACTGTTCGCAATACTACCATCTTGCATTCATATCTGTAACTAAAAGAATGTCTTGCTACCTGGAAACAGAACAATGACAGAATTTTAATACTTAGGCCTTTACTTTTATTTATTCATGTATGGTCTACTTAGTGGATCTGTCGGTAACTCATACTGCAAATTACAGGATCATTAGTGAATGATTATTGGAAAGGAAGTGCTTGTGGTCTAATATGGGCAACTATCCAAGCATCTGCCTGGATGGACACAGTAAAATTACAAACATGTTGGGGAAGATGATCTCTAGGGTCCAGTTCCAATCTGGAAACTCCTGAATACAGCGCAGGAGTGTGACCTACTTGACGTGATAGTTGATGGAACATTGTTGAGAGTTTTTCATACAAAAGCTAGTAGTTGCTTAGCTGGGCATTGTTTCAGGAGGTCAAGTCTCGAAATGTAAAGTTGTCTATGACTAAACACCCTGCCACAGCACAGTTGTACAGAGGGAGTGGAGGTAATCCCAGGGCACTGTAAAACTGGGCACTATGCAAACGTAAGTGGCCATCTTCATGCTCCCAATTACTACAACCCCAAATGCAGTGGGAAGAACAACCAGTATATGTTATGAAAAATATGAGACTAAGTGGGTCCCAGCCAGTGCTACTGTGATGGCCACAGTCGAAAATAAAATGTGACCTGTCCAGCTGCTGCAGCAGTCATTTAAATGTCTCAAAAAATCACAAGCAAGAATGACAAAGTTTCCTTTGATGAAGCACCATATAGTGGCATTAACGCATTCTACAAATATAAGGCACAATGCAAGGGGTCTCTAACATGTAGCCCACAAATTCAATTCAAATGGACACATCGCTGGACTTATTCCAGTTATGGAATGTGTCCCAACCAAGTTTTGAAAAAAAATCTTTTATTTCAAATGTTTTTGATCACAGACCTTCAGGCTAAAAGAGGTCTCCCATCACTGGACGGTAAATGTACAATGTACTTCATTAAATGGGCATGGATAGCGTTGTCAGTACAATGACTTGCTATGGACTGGATCGGCTGGTGGAGGTGAGATCTTCCACACCTGTCCAGACTGGCCCTGGGGTCCACCCAGCCTCCTGTACAATGGGTACCTGGTCTCTTTCTCCGGGGGTAAAGCAGCCGGGGCAAAGTGTTGACCACCTACCCCCATCTAGCTCCATCTAGCCCTCTGGGCCTTCATGGCATGTGAGGGTAAACTTTACAGTATACTTCACAAGACGCAACACTGCGGTAAAGTTTAAGTTCAATAATTATGTATGTAATTTAATTTTATTTTGTTATTAAAAGTATAAAGTGTTCTTAATGGCATGTTTAATTTTAATGAAAATGTTTACCCCCTTTATTGCTTAAAATTAAACGTAGGCTACAGTAAATTTCAAAATTATCCATTTGGTCAGCATATTATTTAAGTTCTACACTCCAGCTGTGTGTATTATAGACTGCACCATTAGCTGGTTTTAGGGTTCAACTTGATGCTGTGGTGCTTTGTGTCTATTGAATGGGAAGTTAGGAGACACCCTATTGCTGGGCTGTGCACAGGAAATGATCCCCACCCATCCATCCTGTAACTGGTCCCTTAACTGATTGAGCTACACCAGTTCACAATGTCCCAGACGTGTGAATAACATGTACCAAGAGCTCCATCTGAACTGCTGTCCTGATAGAAGTACAGGCATGCGTCCTTGAGCACACAGTACCGCCGTTTCCATGCTTTCCACCTGTGGCCTAACTTCATGAGGTAGCCGAGACAATCTGGCTGTTGGACAGCACTGGCTGCCAGTTTCAAGTTCCTGTTGCTGATGTCGAGCCAATGGTCCACCTGAAAACACATCACATCAAGCCCAGGCATGACTTTTTGCAGATTCATTGAAATCTTTTAGACAGGTTACAAGAGTGCAAATTTTTGCTCATTCTTTGTGAGTTTGCATCTTTCAACAATGTTGTGGGATGTGGGTTTATGGCAGTAGTGAAGATGCGTATTGTGAACTGCTGCGTTTTGATAATGTATTTCAGCAGTCATCACCTTCCAAAAATGGAAGTACGAATTAAAAAAAAACCAAGAAGTGTCAGTTTGTTGTCTTACCTGAGCATTTCGTTCTATGGAATGGCTGATTACTGCAAGCCACCGCATAGCTGACTCCTCATCATCAGCAGCTAGATGGAGTCCTGTAGCACCAGTCTTATCCAGAATGAAGCTATACAGCCGCCCACTGTCAGGTGTGCGGGAAACACTGTAGTTCACCAGCATCAAAGCCCCAAGTGGCTGACTTTCCTGCAGTCACAAAGCAATCTATTCTAGTGTAATAACAACTGTATAATAACTTCTTCTGTCCTTTAATGCAAAACACATGATTTGAATAAACTTGAGTGTGCTGATTTTCAATCTGAAATTGTACATTTTGTGTAACATGCCATTTGAAACAGAAAGGACCAAACTAAACATAAAACAAGCCATAAGACAGTTGCCTGGATATGTTACTCTGGTTTCTTGACCAATCTGTGCATAACATGATCAGAAATTTTTGTAGTTTTAAAAGAAATAACTAGTGGGGGTTTACAAAAGAAATGTTCGGTGACAGAACATTTTCAATAAAATTTGTGTTATCTGGTAATAAAAATACACTGGAATTACCAACCTTCATGCTAAGTATGGACTCAGCATTTTACTTTGATAATTACTAAACTGTACTTCACAAGCATCTCAAAGGTTCGCTTGATAACTCATAGCCCCATGACAACTTACGAGAAGCAAATAAAAGGCATGGAAAAAGCATGCTCAAATTCAGGTTATATATACTTTTCAGGTACATTCTTTGCGATTTGGTGTATTCAAATTGCCTTGATGTTCAAATTTGCTGTTGTAAAGTTATATGATTATGACTACTACTATGCTGAACATTCATATTATTTTTATGTATATATTGTTAAATAAATTAAAGAAAGTGATGACTGAAATTTTGTATCTTGTCCACCATCTCAGGCTAAAAATATCCACATTGTTTTGAGGCCTGGATCTGACTCCATCTTCAGGTGGAACTGGGAAGAGGGGGAAACCTAGTTTGGTAGGACTCTTAGAATTTTGCCAGAGACAACGGAAAATGTCCAAAATTTCAGTCACCAATATGATGATACACAATCATCAAATCCTTTAAAGTTAAAATAAACAAGTTGCGACATTTATGTACATCATAACAACTTCGGGTCATTCATCAGATTTTGTTTAATTATCTCAAAAACTCTAATATTTAGAGAAAATTATAGGAGGACATAAAGTGCATGCTTCAGTTTCTTTTGCACAACTTATATTCAAAACACTTTTTCCTCAAACAAATATTCAACATTATGCAATCAACAACAAGGTGTTTCTTGGGAAGAGTAGATACAGTTCAATTTGAGTTTTACATGAAATAGCAATTATACGATATTAATAAATATAAAGTTATCACTGTGATTAATAGCTGCTGTCATGAAGGTACGTAACAGTGTGGTGGTATGGCTCCACGCAGTTTTAAACTCAACACTAGATGGAAACTAGCCATCAGCTTCATGCCCCAGCTGCTTTACCTCTGGGGAAGGAGCCCCCACTGCCCACTGCACAGGAACCTGGGTTGGTCCCAGAGCCAGTCTGGAAACTTGGGAGGGGAGAAAATCCTCTTGTCCATGTTGGGTATCAGTACCACAAATCCTCATTTATCCAGTGTGTGGACTAGTTACTCTGCCAACTGACCTATCCTGGCTCTTTATATTGAGCCAATACTGACTAAAATTGAATTAACTTGGAGATGTTTTGTGTATAAAAAATACAAAATTTCATTAAACCATGCTGAGGATTTCTATGCGTTCTGACGGTGATGTATGACATTTGAACTCATGGACATTTTTTACTTTTTCCATTATGCATACTGAAATATAATGCACTACGTTCTGGGGACAGGTTTGGTCTCCACCTTCAGGCTTCCTTCTTCCAAAACAACTGTCACTGCATGATTATTTACACTACAATTAATCCCAGATTAATACCAAAATAGTAAATAATAATAAAACAAGGAAACAGGTTTGTGTCAAATTTTGGAACATTTCCACGTACTGTATCATTCTTGTAGTAGTACAGACAGTTGTCTCTCTTGAGGCAGAACCATCGCTGGACCCACTTGGCCCCATTGCTCAGTCCACCCAGTTTCCACAGATATCCTGAGTATAGTGGACTGCCAGCACCAGGCTCTCTCACCACAGGTGTTAACACATTGCATGTCCGAGCGACTTCCAGCTCCAGGGTGTCTGACCCTGCTGACACCGTCACATGGCTTTACAGTAACCCGTGTTTGTGGGGGAACACATGTAGTACATAATGAAGATAAAACCATTTTCAGTAAATCTTATAAGAACGAAAATTTTGTTCCACTAGAATATGTACAGTATTTACTTGATACTAATTGTATGTGCGCAAATAATTTGCACCTAGAAACAGCAAAATATTTAATCAACAAAACCACAGCATCTTAACAAACATTAAAAAACGTACTTACTAATGTTTTATGCTGGGTTAATTTCTTTTGGAAATAAGTGGGTCATAAGCAATATGTAAATAAGAGACAAAACTTTTTAAGTCGACAGTCCTACCTCAAGCAGAGGCCAAGGGAAGTATGGGAAGAATGCTAGCTTCCCTTGAAGTCCGCTTCAGGCAGCACTGTCAATTCCTAACTTCTGTATTTCGTGTTAAAAATAATTTCTTTGAGAAGGAATCAATAGAAGCAAAGGAGACTGCCATCAATTTCGAATCACAAGATTTAAAAAAAAGGGTTATCATGAAAAGATTTCTTTGGCAGTTCAGTAGGTCAGGATGTCACAAACAGACACTAGCATATTAATATATGGTGGCGATGGTAGTGGTGGTGGTGGAGATGATGATAAGTATGATCAACAACAGTAAGTTAAGATATGTGAGATCTGAAGTTCTCACAGCACTGACTGTGAACAACACTGTCTTCTGGGGTGTGCCATGGTGTGGAGTGTTCGGCATTTACTGACGCTTTGGATGAACCTGTTGCCTCCATCTTCATTACAGAGGAGTGAGTTCTAATGTGAAGATTGGGAGAATGCTCCTCTGACATTCAGGAAATTTCCATGAGGCCACACTGCATCATATTCCAGGAAAAAATATGCTTCAAAACTTAAGTGGCATGAAGATCTAAGGATTTTCCAGTGCTGACCACATCTGCTCATGTGAGTGTGGGGGGGAGGCAGGGAGGAACTTCATGGGACTTCAACCCAGAAATAGTGAAGCAGTAGCCACAGTTACGGCAACTCACACTCATATTATGTTAGTTCTCTGGGAGGGGATGCCATCTGCTGTGGGTAGATGGTACTAATGTTTCAGAGGAACTTGCTGCCTATAGAAGTAGGACCTTCAGAAGACAGCAGTTTACTATGAGACAATGTTACCTGTTTATCAAACTGTGTTGTGTCACATGTCAGAAAATTATCTTTATTTTATTTGTTTCAAGTGAATAAATTTGTTATATTATCTATGGCTCATTCCCAGGTCTTTCTGTAACCTGTCAGTCAAGGAACCTCAGACAGCAAAGAGACTGACTCTGAACAGGTCACACCAGGGGCACACCGGGGGGGGGGGGGGGGGGCCAGGCGGCAGCCTCCGACAAATAAAAATTAAAAAAAAAAAAAGATTTTGTAGACATGATGATATCAAAAGTTTTACATCATTTATCCTTCAGCCAAAATCAGCCACTGAAATCAGCGATGACCAGTACATTAGAAATTTGAAAAACAAGATTAAAAAAAATATTTTGGATGTCTTAGCTGAAATTAAAACAAAACAAGATTATACCTTGTGATTTAGATTAGTTAAATGAATCCTGGAACAAGATTTATATTGGTATGCATGTAAATGCAGTTGCAAACAGTGTCATGTTACATTTGTACTTACAGTATGATTTTCATAATATAACATTGGAAATAACACTAACGAGATGGGCTGGGAAACGTTGCCACAGCACAGAATGATAGCAAGAATATGTGCTCTGTTCAAGGCATACAGCAGGGGGCAGGCTTGGAAAGCGATAGGGGACAGACTTCTAAAACCATACTACCTGAGTAGGGACGATCATAACAGGAAAATTAGGACTAGAAAACAAAGAACAGATGTTGGTAAATATTTGTTCGTAAATAGGACCACTAAAAACTGGAATCAACTACCTGCAGACTTACTGGCGTCTTTCCCCTGTAAATTAATCACTTTTAGGAAGAGAGTTAAGATGATAGTTACAAGCAAAGGGAATTCAAATGGGGTTTTGAGTGTATATAAGTGAAATGACATGAAGTGAAGTGTTGTGTTTAAATAAGTGAAGTGACGTGAAGTGAAGTGTAGTGTGTAAATATGTGAAGTGATGTGAAGGTGTTCTGAAACGCGCGTATGTGTGGGTACATTGTATTTGTGTAGGTATATAGTAATTGTGAGGGTATATTGTATTGTGTAGGTATATTGTGCTTGTGTGGGAATATTACGTTGTATTTGTATGAGTATATAGCATTGTATTGTATTTGTGTACATATATTGTATTTGTGTGGATGTATTGTATTTGTTTAAGTATTTTGTAATGTGTGGGTATATTGTATTTGTGTGGGTATATTGCATTTGTGTAGGTATATTGTATTGTGTGGGTATATTGTATTTGTATGGGTAGATTGTATTTGTGTAGGTATATTGTATTTTATGGGTATAAGTATTTTGTATTTGTATGGGTAGATTGTATTTGTGTAGGTATATTGTATTTTATGGGTATAAGTATTTTGTAATGTGTGGGTATATTGTATTTGTGTGGGTGTATTGTATTTGTGTGGGTATATTGTACTTGTGCAGGTATATTGTATTAGTGTAGGTATATTATAATTGTATACGTATATTGTACTTGTACAGGTACATTGTATTAGTGTAGGTGTACTATAATTGTATGGGTATATTTTACTTGTATGGGTATATTGTATTACTGTGGGTATATTGTAATTTAGTGGATATATTGTACTTATGAGGGTATATTGTATTAGTGTAGGCACATTGTATTGTGCGGGTGAACTGCCAATACGTGTACTGTAATTTGTGCTGTTCCGTTTATGAATGTGTTATTGTATTGTGGTGTCTGTACTTGTGTAAGACTGCTGCCACCGGGTGAAAACCCAATTGCAGCAAGAAATAATAATAATAATAATAATAATAATAATAATAATAA
>BLKM01012991.1:600-13100 GCA_013340265.1 Coptotermes formosanus
CCCCCCCCCCCCCCCACACACACACACACACACACACACACAGAAACCTTATGTTATTATATAAATCCTTGATATATTTACTGTTCTGATTTTGTGTTATTTCCTACTAGCGCAAATACACAACTGCTCACACAAAAAGGGAAGTCTGAAATAATACTGTAACTCAGTAATTCCAGCCGTACACATGATACCAGATATACAGAAAACAATAGCATTGAACCTTACTTCATGTAGAATTTTTTACATAGCGTTTTTAGACAGGTTTATTATGACATGAGCAGTGTTACACAAACTGAGGGACACAACTCGACTGTCCAGAAGCATTAGATGAAACACGCTATTATTTTTGTATGAAGTTCAGTCACCATAAGCAGTAAATTATTTTTCACATTCAACAGTACTTACACAAAAATTACTGAGATGCTATGTACCTATCTTGTTCTGACGTGTGACATGGGTAGGGTGCAACGAAGATCGATTCATGTACCATTAGTCTTACTGAGTGGCTTTCATGCCTTCTTTACGAAGGAAGAAAGCTTTATGTGAAGATCACGTCTCTCCGCCTGTCTGTAGGTTACCTAATGTCAGTTACTAAACCATCTGTTAGATTTTCATGAAATTCAGTACAGTCATTTCCTACAAAATAGTGAGCTAGCGCGAGTTTTGTCAAGACAAATTTATACCTGTACTATTCCCATTTATTAACCTATTTGGGCGAAATTCGGTACTGAGGATGACGAAGTAATGTCGCTGAAAAATGTTTAGTTTCGCGTAAGTATATGCATCGAAAATCACACTGTACTTAAGGACCTAAATGCAGCTTTGCCCTAGTTTCTACATTTTTAATCTAGTTTGAAAAATCTGCAGTACAGGAGATGTCCATGAAAGTACGAGTATTTATGAGTTTCGTCAAAATGGGCACAGTGATGATGACACTTCACTTGGACGTGCCAGTAAGCGTCTAGCAGCATTTTCCACTTTTATTGACCGATTTGGATGAAACTCTATGTATGAGATCTGCATGCAATTCTGCTGCACGTTTGCAAGTTTCGCATAAACCAGCTCAGTGAAAACGGTAGTATCTTTATAAGCGGAAACGAAAACACATTTACGAGAGTACAGCAAAACCATATGACAGTTTCAAAGCAGAAAACGCCTTGGTGAGGTCTGTGCATTAAGTTACAGGGTACACCATTTGCAGTATTCTTGCACGGACTACCAAAAACATAAGTACGGATTACCCGCAATTTGAAATTCCTCGGCATGTAGAATGGGAACTTCCAATAACCCGTCAGCAGTAAGTAAGGTAAGGTAAAAGGTAAAGCTGCGCCAATGCTGAAATGCGTTCCAATCTGCGAAGACTTATGTAAGGGTATATACACATCAGACTTACACAGATTCTTGACATCCGTAGTGGAAGGATATGCGTGAACGGTTTGACTCCTTGTGACAATAGACCTACATCTGAAGAAGAGCGCCGGTGCCCAATAAATGTGACGCTAGTGGGTTACAGAACCAGCACAGACACAGTGGTGATTATGATATTATAAACGATGTATATTCCCAGTCGTCTATCTGTAAGACTAATAGTGGCTGAGCTATTCTTTTGGGCTTTTCAGGACTATCAACCCCGAGCCCTTAGTACGTGATGGATTCGTAGATACTTTAACAAATCTGCATCTAATACAGGCACTATTTAGCGACGAAATAAGTGAAAATACTTTTGGGTATGATAAAGAGCTGATAGCCTTATCGGGAAAGATAGTGGGATAGCGGTACTGAGGATACCAATCCAACATTTACCATCCGGGTCGGATGGACACGTTGGAAACCTCTGGCTTCCTTGGCTGCTCCAGAATGAATTGTAAACCAGAACGGATTTAGTTTTGACGGGTCTGCTACATCTAGGGCAAAGGTTTGGGGGCACTGTGAGCATCAAGTTTATATGTAACTGGTATCAGGATACTGTCTTCTTATAACATATAACTCTGCTTTGGGTAGGTAGAAGAACGACAGCAGCAAATTCATTTTGAATGTTCATACAAGAAAACCTTACCAGCATGCTTCATGATGACAGGTGTAATATTTTACAGGGCTGACGGAGCTCTACGAAAAGCTATGCAATATTTTGTACGACAGATAAAATATTCTTGAATATGTCGCGTTATGACATCATTATTTTCCTTTACCGCTGAAAAGATTTCCCCGAGAGGATTTCTGAACTGAAACCATACAGTTGGAAAATAAAACTGGATGCCCGTGAAGGAGTTGTGCCCAGGTTTAATAAATGGTTTAATAAATGACAAGAGATGTTGCACGTACCTAACCTGAGGACTGTGGATAGTCTCGCCTGTTTCAAGGCAGAAGTTATGCAAGATATGTAAAAAAAAAAAAGCTGTTGTGTATTGACTTCTTCTCCCCTTTCCTATTTGTTTTCCATTTAATTAAAAGTTGTCTTAGAATGTCAACATCGAAATGCTGAGAGCGCAGACTTTAAAACTGTGCCTTGACCAAGGAAGGTCCACCGGACTGTAACAAGCCTATCCACACCTTATGTACAAAACATAATTCATTCATTAGTCACAAAGATTCTTCGAGTCCATTGAGAGTCTGCCCATTCCGTCGCACATTTCGTCTTACAGGATCCCAGCAAAGTTTATCTTTCCATCGAAAAGAGCTGGGGTGTTCTCTAGCCACATGTAGACGACATGCACGCAAAGCTGGCTACACACAATGTAAATTCTCGTTCAATTTATCGAATGCCATCCTATATTAAAGCCACAATAGAATCTGGTTATAGAAACGGCATTCCAGAAGGTGCATAAAAAGTTCGTGTTCACATTTCTGATGGGCCCCATGACAAAGCGAGAGGGAGGAGAGAGGGAGTCTGTGTATTGTGCAAATAGGCGTAGGTAGGAGAATAATAGTGAAATGGATTTCAAGAAATAGGAAGATGTGTATTGGATTCAGCTGCCTCAGGATAGAGAATTGGAGTTATTAGCTGAGTGACTGCTTACGGGGTCCAGGTAAATTTAACTCTCTGCATGCTATGGAAATGAGTGAATGAATGAATGAATGAATGAATGAATGAATGAATAAATGAATGAATGTATGTATGTATGTATGTATGTATGTATGTATGTATGTATGTATGTATGTATGTATGTATGTATGTATATATGTATGTATGTATGTATGTATGTATGTATGTATATATGTATGTATGTATGTATGTATGTATGTATATGGTGAAATGTAGAGAGCCGATCCCAGTGGCCGCGCGGTCTAAGGCGTAGGTCTGCGGCCGAGCGCTTGCTGGGATCGTGGGTTCGAATCCCACCGGAGGCATGGATGTTTGTCTTGTACAGTGTTTGTGTTGTCAGGTAGAGGTCTCTGCGACGGGCCGATCCCTCGCCCAGAGGAGTCCTATCGACTGTGGTGTGTGTCTGAGTGTGATCAACCGAAATCACAAAAAAACTCTCGACACCTGCTGTGAAAAAGTAGGTAGAAGAGGGAAGGACTAAAAAGAAGAAATGGAGGTACAAATCCATTCATTTTTAACCACTAAACGAAAAAAAATTAATGTTATCTTCATATTCTGGCCTCTTCAAATCTGACGTCCATTAGACACACATCTCGCATCGCTGTTCTCTCAGACCGTTTTGCGTGGAGGCAGACAGTAAGCGCTGGCCGATATTCCACTCTGTCCTCAGCCAATGTCCAAGCCTCTTACTTTAACCTTTTAAAGCCTAGCGGTAACTTTACATACCACCAGGTTTAACATTAAAAGATTATACGTGATATCCACATTGCGTTTATGAGTTTTTACGGATCTCAGAACAAACAGCAACTTTTGCCTTATAAAACATTAAGAGATTGGTTTTATAACCGAAGTGGAGAGTGTTTACAGCGCGGTACGCACTGAGTCCTTATATAAAACAGACACGCTTCGTCGTTAAAGGGTTAATGAGCTGTAATTATCATTTGTTTCCTACTTGACATATATAAAGAAGGTGCTAGATATTTTTCTCCTTCATCTCGCAAACACGCATCTCATCTAACAAACTTGCCGTCCATTACACGTCGAAAACTAAGCCCCTCGACGCGGTATTCCAAGCGACCATTGCCAGATAAAATAATGCCCCTACATTATTATGAGCGTCAAATGAAGGACGATAAGAGGAGCAGTAAGCGTTGGATGAATTATAGAAATTCAGAAAGCATACAGTAAATTAGGTGAGAAAAGTAGAAAGAAGATAATGCGAATTATAAAACTCAGACGCAGATGGAGAAATAATATTCAATTAAATATGGAAGGATGACGATGCAGACTCGATTGGTATGCCTTAGAGTATGTTCCAGGGACCACTTTTTGTGAATATGGTCATGAACCTTCAGGTTACACAAAGAGCGAGAAATTTCGTGATCAGCTTAGCAACTGTCGTCGTCTCAAGTCGCGTTGCGTAATTTGACTAATAATTTACAGGTCACTTATCTCAAAGTTTCAGCAAATCCAACTAGCACGGTAGCGCTCTGTGTTAAATTAATTATAAAATTCAGTATGCCCAACGGATCTGAAATCCGCCGAAGGGTAGAAGAGCTGAGATCGTTTTTGCACCACAAAGAATCTCTTTTGCTCCCTATTCTACATTTAAGAAAAGGCCGTCGGCAGCGACTGTGTTTTAAACAGCCAGTTCTTCAGAGCATCAGAATCAGCTGCAAAAATGTTGGCACTTTAAAGAACTTTCGAAAAGGAAATATTCCCTGCAGGTATTCTTGTGTATTTGCGTGTGTGTGCGCGCGCTTGTTCGACCTTTAATTGTGAAAGTAATTTATCTTACAAAAGGCATTCTCGTTGCAGTGGAATCCATTTTTACAGCTTACAATGATAAATGATGGGTGACAAATGCAATCTACGTGGGGGCAAAGTTCGCACAGATCTGCTGCCTGCCATCTCTGACCGGTATTCCATTTCAGAGCTAGGGTTTAGAATACAGCCCTCAGAATTTTGGAAAAACATCCTCGTGATAGCAATGAATGCAATATTGGAGTCAGAAATTACGTATTTCATATTATTCCCAAACAATTCAATTGCGTAGTGTCGGTAAAACAGCTGCGTTATGAACAACACGCCTACGCATATCTGAATAAAAGTATTTATTAAGAAACAAAACGTTTTACAGCAAGATTATTTCAAAAATAAAATAAGATAAAAATAAAAACTACCTTGATAACATTGTAACATTATGGTCCATCACTTTCGATAAAACGCCCTTAAAATGGCCCTGCCGATTATCAAAACATGCTGGGTTAATTATGATAAACATCAAACGGTAAGTCATCACACATAACTGCGTTAAGAGATGGTGAAATAATCACATATATATGGAAAGTAACGGTGCAAGATACTGTTTGTACATTAAAATATTAGGCCCTTTAAATAATACACGTTAATATAAAAATCTGACAAATATTTTCCTGACATTTGTTTATGTTGTGCAGCTTTGTTGGGAACTAACTATCTAATAAACTAATTCCATGGAGCAGTCCTTCCTGAGGAACAACTAGTCAAGAAATTCCCCGCATTCTATGGAACCCGTAGGTTCATTACCTATTTACAAGGGCCCGCTACCTCTTGCTATCCCAAAGCAGGTTAATCCAGTCCATACCCCTATCCCACTAACCTGAAGAACAACTTTAATATTATCCTCTAATCTACGCCTTTGTCAGAAAGGCGGTATTTAATTAACTGCTTCAACTGTAGTCATAAAGCGTGGTTTAATGTATGTCTCTCTCTATAAGGGAATTTATTACCATTACTGGCAATTAGCAAACACTCTAATCCTGTGGTTATTATGGAAACCAAGAAGCTGATTTATTATACAGATATAAGGCAAGACGGAGAAAAGCAGAAAAAGAGGGTAGTAATTAGTTAAAACAAGACCACGACTGCGTCAAAGACAAGATCTGCTTTGCAGAGAATTCTCAGAGTCCGCTGAAGGAGTTAACGAGGTGCCGCAACGCAAAGTGAATGTCATAACGCGACACTCAGAAAGCACAGTGATAGGACATTTATATAGGTATGACGAGAAGGGTTCCATCCCTGTGGCCCATTATTCTAAGGCACTCAACGACTTGGATGCATGAAAAATTAGAAACGAGGCTTAGGCAACTGTTAGTAGTACGATTGCTTACCTTTGTTCTATTGCTTGTCTTTGATACACGATTACTGTAGTGGAATTTCCGGGAAGTGCACGATCTGAAGGATCACGAATGCTAAAGAAAATGTATCCCTTTCTGCAAGACTAACTTAAGTCAAATGTTTATTTGTTGAAAAGAGATAAAGAATATAGATTCCAGCATCTTTAAAAACAGTTTGTCGTATGTCTTGTCTCAATTCAGAACAGGATCGTCAAGCCGTGGAAGCCCGTTTCAAAATCTGTCTCTCCACGAAGTTGTTTAGACCTCCCTGCTTACCTCTCGAGTGCTTTGTTACTCAGTTGAACGTCAGACATGACGAATATACGACACTCTCAAGTGCATGTCTGACTTGAGACGTTTCCTTTTCCATTTCGTCTTAATAACGTGCCCGTTCAAAACGTTAAAATTCTACACCACGAGCAAAACTGCAGCCCTTATCAGATTGGAAAATGGAAAGCCTACAGGAACACCTCAGCAGGAAAATCTGAATGGAAGAAGGCACTCAGAGCGGTGACGGCGAACATGAGCTTCTGCTGGCATGTGACGCAGGGCAGTATATTGTAAATTCACCGACGTCTCGTAGTTAAGGTTATAACCTTTTATAAGGGGGTTAGTTGTTAATGCTATGGAACTTTACATTTATAAGGCAACAGTGAGAATTAGAAATATCGTGAAGCTAGCTAGATGCGGGGATGTAGTTAATTAGGACATCTGGCGTACACAACTGTGCAGGACCGAAGGGGACAGGCGAGGACTGTAGACAGAGTTAGCACTAGTTAGAATGGGAAAGAGATATGCGGTTAGTTTGCAGCAAAAGGAACTTAGTTTGTGAATGTCAGGTTTAATGGGTTTAGAAGTGTTTTTGCAGCTACAGAAATTTGGGAAGTTGACAGCTTTTGCCCATCATAACTCGTCTGGTAGGAGGTAACGAAGTCATACGCCCACTTTTGAACGTTACTTAGAGCACGGGGTTCACACGGGTTGAGTCACAGGTTACGATGTCACGTCATAGTCAGCCAATGGGAATTTGGAATTTAAAATTTCAACTTTTTGACCTATTAGAGATAGTCGAGGTAGGAAGATAGCCAATTAGAAGATGTAGGAAATTTGAGAGAGGGAGAAATTTTGAACTAGGGATACACCCGGTGGTTGCTGACGCCGGGAGAGACGCTGTTTGTATTTCTTGGTGGTCGGACGCTGTTTGTGTTTCTCGGTGGTCGGACACGTTCGAAATAATACAAGCGAAAAGTGATGACTTAATTCAGTGCCACATCTGGAGATAGAAAAAATAAATTAAGAAAGATTCAGTGTAAACTTTGATTGGAAACAATAAAACTTGTGTAATTAACTATCAAAGTGTTAAGTAGTGCTTCAGACCACTTAGATTCTCTATAACTAAGAGACATGCTTAACCGACTGAAGAAGCTAGTGGGAAAGTAGGAGCGGTTATACGGTCCAGCTTCATTTTGAAGTAAAAGAAAGACATCACCCTCTTCTACCCTGAGGACGGAGACAGCGCATTTCTCCGAAACATCGGTAATTTCTACCGCAGGGCGTCATATTCCAGAAGACGGTAAATTTCAAAGTGTTTATAAAATATGTTGACCTGAGAGGCACGTGGTACGCAAACAGTCTAGGATATTGCACAAAGGAGATGTTTATTTACCTGCATACAAAAAAGTATCCTTAGATAGTGCAATTTAGTTCTGAACGATATTCTGCAGGCGTGATTTGGCTCGAATAGGCCAGGAAAGGACACATAAATGTATGGAAAGTACACTGTTTCATCCGTTGTTAGTTTGGAAGGAAGGACCAAACCCATGGAAATATTGACTTGGAATGCGATCGCAGGATAACTTGAAATGAAACGGACGCTGAATCCTGGAGCCTCTGACGAATAACACAATCACTTTTCTTGACTAACATAGACTTGGGACACATATACACTGAAAATTATACTAAAGGCATTATTATACTGACCTTTCTGAGGCAAAACAAGTAATAGAGTAGGCACAAACTTTTTTACATGCTTCAAATGCATGAGGCGTATATATATATATATATATATATATATATATATAGGACCAGAAATCGGTACAAAAGAACAAAGTTGTACAAATCTCAATTAAACTTTGCGTTCAGCTGTATCAAATACGGTTCGAGATTGCTAGCAGTAACGGTAGTGGCAATGGCTGCTATATATCAACAGCTGTTGCCGCAGTAAAAGGACACTCTGAGCTGCCTCTCTACACTGTGAGAACGAAACACTGCAGCTCCACAGATATGAGAATCGTTATCAACACGTGTTTGAACACTCCTGTACTTTTAAAACGTTCCTACGCGTGGCTGTTGCTGGGAATACTGCGACAATTAATTTGAAGGTAGTGAGCGTTAATGCCGAAAATAATATTATTATTGCAAGCGTAAAACCTTTTACAATTCCAATTGAAATTTGTTTTAAACAAAGAGACAGAGCCTTCTTGGTTAACCAGCCACTTCAGTTCGTGGTTTAAATCCAAAGTTTCGGAGATCGGCTCTGTATCTAATATCAGGGAATGACATAGTGGTCTGCATATCAAAAATTTCGATACAGAGGGCTGTGTAACGTCCGTCTCAGCGTAGTACCCAGCCACGTTATGTCTACAGAAAAACAATATCCAGAAGGAGCAGGGTTGTATGACGAGCAAGGGAAAGCAGTATTCTACGGTAGAAGACTTAGGTATATTATTGGACGTCAGAAGGCAGGAGTGTAGCAAATTAAATACATCAACGTCTGAGTGGACAATATAAGATTAACCAAATGCAGAAGGGTGTTTATATTGCCTCTGCCCATATTACGCCTCCACCAGCCATTTCAGTAAGCAAATATATATATATATATATATATACACACACACACACACACACACACACACACACACACATATATCTACATGCACATTACAACAAAAATACACCGGTATAATAAAATAAATAGCACTAACAAAAGGCATTTTGGTAAAAATACGCTCCAAAGCACTAAATTATGTAATGTGTTCCATGTCCGTGCACTGTATCATACACGACAAAATCACTAATCACCAACAAATGCACAAAGAGAGTTTTATCATCAATAGTAACACATTCCTACATGTTTCGACCCTGCTAGGTCACCTTCAGGGAGAACTTTTTCATTACCCTTACACTAGGGTTACACTTTATAGTTGAGTGAGAATGTGCTGTTGACTGTGTACTGTGTACTGGAGGCGTGAACTCTCTGCGGTCCCGGCCTGCGGGCGGGGACGGCAGAGAGTTCACGCCTCCAAAAACAACGCACTACACAGTCAACAGAACATTTTCACTCAACTGTAAAGTGCAATCCTAGTGTACGGGTAACGAAAAAGTTCTCCCTGAAGATGACCCAGCAAGGTCGAAACATATGAGTGTGTTACTATTGATGATAAAACTTTCGTTGTGCATTTATTGGTGATTAGTGTTTTTGTTTTGTACGAAATTATGTCTTTATAACATCACAGCTACAGCAGCACTGCAACGTGGTGGTGAAGTCTGGCTTCTGAATATAAAGAAATGCCAGCAATCAGAAACAGCACAAGAGAAATTTAGATCACTTGTAAGACTAACAAAGTTAGATCATCCAAAAATACAACAATTCGGGAAAACCTAAACGTAGAACACATAGCAGATGAAATTCAGTGTTACCAAAAAATTGGCTAAAACATATTCAAAGGATGAAGCACTCACGAATACCCAGGATGGCACTGGCATGCAAACCAAAAGGCAAAAGCGACATGAGTCGCCCTAAAACAAGATGGAGAGATCAACAGCACCTTCAAAATTGAGTTTCCACAGGATAGGACCCAGCTGTCCTATATCTGCACAGGTTCATGATGATGATGATGATGATGATGATGATGATGATGATGATGATAAAACACATTAACGGGAACATGTAACATGAAAGAAAATTGATATTATCAACCAGTATTATGAGTGAAAGCAATTAATTCAAAGCACGATAAAAATATGTGCAACCAACAGCTTTGGCGTAAGTTGTCATTTGTTCCGTAAAGAAACGTACTCAACAATATTTCCTATTTTATGCGAGTCGGATATTATACAAAATTACTAAGTACTACATTAAGTTCTCAAATATCGAGTCCTTCCCACATATTCATTACGTCAAATTATTATTCACCAGCAAACAAAAAGGCGCACGGTATGGCTGGCCTCAAACTGTGTAAAATTCAGAAATGAATTAAAATAAGTCACTTTTTTTTTAAAAAAATCGGCATACAGAAAAAACATGGCGATGTCATAAGCCTAGCTTATTTCTATAACAAAGGAAATCAGACTCAAACCGCTTTCCCACACTGTTGACAAACATTTGTCACTCACGGATACTTATCACGTCGTTGGAACGGTCAACTTGTACAGGTATTGGCCATTTCTCCACTTTACAATGAATGTCGGTAAATGTGACACAAGCCAAAAGATTCGCCATGATTTTTGCACTTAATATTAAGTCCAGAGTTGTTGCTGTCTTCCCACGTGTGTGTTTTGTGTGCGGACAATCAGTCTCATCTGGCATAGGCACTGGCCCAGGAGGCGAGTTGTGGGAACGCCATCAAATGACCAAGCAAACATCTGACACGTACATCCCACCATGAATATTTGCCACATAAACCAGCCGCGGAAATGACACGAAAACTTATTTACTTGGCTCCCTGTATGATGCACAATTATAGGCGAATTTGTCACATATACGCCTACCAGTAATAGCAACACGGTATGACATCACATGACAAACAGAACGCCTGAAGAAGCCTACAGTAAAAAAACAATAGGGCGACCTGGAATTAATGTTTCAAACGCTACATTCCGACAATAAGGCATAATATTCCGAGAGGCTACATGCTTAAGGTTTAGATGTCAGTAAGTTTAAATTATATAAACACAAATTATTGCGTCTACCACAACACTTTTTAATTTCTTTTCAACGCTACATTTACCGATCTATGCGGAACATCATCAGGCATTCTCTACAAAACCCGCAAAACAGGGTAAAATATTACCATTTGTGAATCTCTCAAATGTTACACGATATATTACAATAAAGTTGCAACACTGATATCTCTTGTAGCTAGTAAGATGCGTCAATCACTGTAGTATTTTATAATTTTTTGGAATGCTGGCCCCTAAGTAAAGGTCAAAGTTCAGTTAAAAGATAAGTAAAAACTTTTAGCTGCCCCATTACCTTGGCTATTGTTTTGCTTTTTAATTTTCAATACGTCGCGTAGGCCAATCTTGCGTGCGTATCGACACGCTTATTTGATCAATGTATCTCGCCAACTTTTACGTGCTTTCCATATTTAGTCCCCACTTTTTTATTTCCTTTTGTCATGTCAATTTTGTTTCTTCCCACTTTTTACGCCCTGCACTACACTACCGATGTTGACTAAGCGTGTGTCAGCTTATTACTTTAAAAATTCGTGTATGACAGTGGATAGTCAGCACTGCTTTCTGTGAATTAAACATTCGTATGAGGGGTACCTGACTTAAAACACCAGTATTATTAACCCTTTAAAGACGAAGCGTATCTGTTTTATATAAGGACTCAGTGCGTACCGCGCTGTAAACACTCTCCACTTCCGTTATAAAAACCAGTCTCTTAATGTTTTATAAGGCAAAAGTTGCTGTTTGTTCTGAGATCCGTACAAAACACATAAACGCAATGTGGGCACCACGTAGAATTTTTTAATGTTAAACCTGGTGGTACGTAAAGTTACCGCTAGGCTTTAAAAGGTTAAACATGGCCCAAATATACCGATTCATGTGCCCCAATGTGGTTAGCGAGTAACAAAGCTGCAAATCAAAATAACGAGTCTAATGTGGCTATTTCGTAAATCAACTATAAGGAATTGACTGCAACATAAATCACTGTGTTAGGATATTAATATGGGGATAAGCTTATGGAAATTTGCGTAATACCCGTTCGCAATAAATCAAGAAACTTCCAAGCAAAAGAAGCTTCGCACCGAGAACTAGTGGAGATAAAATCCATCTGCTTGCCATCTTCACACGGGATGGCTAGTCTACTACAATGCATCGTTCAGGGGGAACCGTCGCCTGTAGAACAAACAATATGTGGTACCTGCGATGGACGGGAATTAAACACAATAGAAAAAAGAATAAATAACTGACGGCAATATAAATATAACAATCAGATTGGTGGGTCTATTGTGTGGGTTCAGAGATTAACGATAATAGAATCCCAGCACGACAGAAAAACATATTATAAA
>BLKM01012991.1:15600-61347 GCA_013340265.1 Coptotermes formosanus
AGACACAAGTGTTGGGCTGTTTTGAACACGGTAATAAACTATCGGATTTCACAAAATGTGGGGAATTTGTTGACTAGAAGATCGACTGTGAGTTCCTCAAAAAGGTGTGTGTTCCACGAAGTGACTCAGGTGCCTGTGCATAAAATATCCGTTTACGTTACAAATAATAAACTATGTACATCCTTGTTGGTGCATAATTCATATACTCCTATTACGTAATGAGGCTAGTTTAATTTGTAGAAATTTGATCTTGAATACACTAGTGGCCCAGAATATCAATAACGAAGTAAATTGTTACGGGATGCCGCCTGAAAGAGGAATTCGAAAAGTTCAATTCCCTGAATACAGCCTTAGTCATACGATATTTAATGCGATACATTTCAAATTTCCCCAGTTTATCACAGCACAGTGGGTACAGTGAGTAAGCTACTAGCTGGAGACGAGGAATTTTCTTTCGATTTCCGGTAGAAGCAAAATCTCCCAGACCGGCGTTGGTGCCTACCCATTTTCTTATTTGTAGGGTACCAGGGGCTCTGTCTCTGAGGGCAAAGATGCTTGGCAAGAAGCTAACCACTTATTCCCAAGTAGTGTCGAGGTGAGTCTGTATTTCCGCCGCCCCCCCCCCCGGCACATACCTTCATGGTGTGCACAGGAACAAATTTACATTTATCCTGACTTCCTTAACTGATTTGCGATTAGAACGCAATTATTTTATATAGTCGATAAGAACTGACATATTTCTAAATATTACAGCAATAAGTGCCACCACAAAATATTTTTCGATTTATTGAGAAAAAGGACTAAAACTAACAGCAGGTATATTACGAACTGACATTCTGTCTCCAAAGTACAATTTTTAACCAAACAAACAAACAAACAAACAAACAAACAAACAAACACTAAGTTAAAATTTGTAGGTGATAATTCACTTGGCCTCACTATAATATAACGTTTTGCTAGCAATTCGTTAAATATTCAGAATGCATAAACATCCTGTCATACGCCTGAAGTAATCCTTTCTCGTTACAAGATTCAATCGGATTTAAAATCATTACATCAAATACGTAACTAATTTGAAACACTGGACATTCTCATGGATTTTTTTAGGACAGACACAAAAGCAAAAAAAAGCGCATGCTGTTTTCGTTCATTTTCTGAGGGACTGTCTCCCCAATTTTTTGATCACAGATTTTAAGAACCTTCTAAATTGCTCAGTAGTTCTATCTGCAGAACAGTATGTATAAGTTCATGCACACAACTGTGAGAACAGAATTCAAATCTAAAACCACAAAATTAAACCTTGTGTCCGTAATTAAAACTAACTTAATATCTTAACGAATTTCACAACTACGTTAAGTGTCTTACAGGACACAACAACATTTCTGCATTAGGGCCTTCTCACTTAGACGGTAAGAGAATTCGGCCCTTCAGCTTAAATTCGCCCTCGCAAAAGAAACACACTGTATGTCAGAATTGATGACATAACACATCAAGGTGCAATAAGACTAATCCATCATGAAGTACAAGTATATTAAAAGGGTGACGCTTGTAACCTGTATTCGGAAAATGGCCGATTAAAATTTCAGTCCTAACACAGGCTACTTTGACTAAAGTTTTTCTAGTTTTTCTTCAGTCCCGCCAGGAATATGCTGGGATAGTTTCTCAAATTACACAACAGCCCTTTATTTTTATACAACTTCCAATTAATTTTTCGCTATCACCGCTACGTATGGGTTACCGAAGTTTCTTTAAATCACCCACAAAAAGTCGCCATTATCTTAATTATCATCACCAACCGCTTCAGAAATTAAACTTCCTCTTTATTACCGTTACAATAATTACCACTACTCCGTCACTCTTCTGTCTGACATTTATTCGCTCCGTACTGATAGCGTGGTTTCGGGTGTAGCTGTTAGACATTCATTCCTAATGTTCCAGGCACTTCCTTTGACAATCTTATACTTTTTACATGTGTCTATTCTTTACAGACATTCTTTACCGTCTTTTTTACGTGTATAATCCGTCATTCTGTATCCTGCAACAGATCTGCAGATACAGATGAAAAGAATAAATAAATAACACCAGAAGGCAGTATTACAGAAACTCGAATTCATTGCAATTCTGCCGTTTCTCTCCAGAATCGGAGATACATTATGCTAGTATGGCGATAGTGAAGTTACTCAAGTGTGTGAAACACGACAAGAGCGAAGTTACGAGAGACATTGACTTGTTAAAGGGTAACTAACCAAGTTTCATACTCCATGTAGACTACAAATGACATCAACCCCAACAGACACAGTCGTTTCTGAGATGCAATTTGAAGCACATCCTGATGTCATAACCACCGTTCTCATCCTCGCGACTAATTGAACAAACTTGCATTCGACAATAAAGTTGGAGGCACTGCAGACTACAGACCTACTCTCAGTTTTGTTAGAAGGTACAACATTTCGTGTTTCAACCACTTGGCAAATTCCTGAAATATTAAGAGTAAATTAGGGTTCGCCTCTTAACTGAGTAATTAAAAACAATATACTGATGGCAAGGCTTTACTTAACGAAAGTATCAATTGTTTTCAAACATGTGCCTGGGGAAAATAAACTTCCTGTTTAATAGTACACTAACATTCTTCGATAATGGTGTCACATGCGAGATTTCACTGATGTGTTTTACGGCTATTTCCATTGTCACTGATCACACAGACACTACGTTTCGAGAACAGGCTGTTTTCGAAACCTAGTCCTAAAACACATCAGTGATGTCTCACATAAATTCCCTGCTTTGTGATGTTTTGCATGTAAGGCAAGAATTATGGAGAAGTCCACAGTTTCGTACACTCTCTTTGTTATCACAGAATAACGGTTTTAATTGTATCAATTACGTACCCCAGCTTCATACTCTGAATCAATCTGTAATTAATAATGGATTGACGAGATGGTAAGTAGATGTCAACGGGACAATTAACCTCGTGCATATCGGCTTTTTTCTGGGATCTTGTTTTACACATACATTTCGAAACAAATTACCTAACCACGAGCCATTAGAATGTTTCAGACAATTTTACAGTCAGGGTCTTCACACATATCAGTCCGAACGTCTGAAATGCACGCAGTTCTCAGTGATTCTTCAGTTCTTTAAAGCAGTCTTCTCCAGAAGAGGAGATGGAAGAAGGTGGTAGCATGCATTTTAACCAGTTCACAACATTAAAACTCTATACTTTAACCTTTTAAAGCCTAGCGGTAACTTTATATACCACCAGGTTTAACATTAAAAAATTCTACCTGGTGCCCACATTGCGTTTATGTGTTTTGTACGGATCTCAGAACAAACAGCAACTTTTGCCTTATAAAACATTAAGAGACTGGTTTTTATAACCGAGGTGGAGAGTGTTGACAGCGCGGTACGCACTGAGTCCTTATATAAAACAGATAAGCTTCGTCTTTAAAGGGATAAAGTAAAAGCAACAATGCCGAGTCGCCCAATCTTATATAGAAATGGTTTATGATTGACTATGAGCGTATGTTATACTGAAGTCAGAGAGGTCGAACGCTTTCTTGTGGCAACAGCCCGTTTTCACCCACACTAACACAGGAGGGCTTTCTGTGTTCAAGACTATGCCGTCTGAAGTATACAGGTGTAGTAAAACGCTTTAACGTAATGTAGACGAGAGACAGCATGAAGTGGGATAAATGAAAGGAAGAAGGGGGTGAAGAATGAAGAAACAAAACAATTTGTTTCCAAATAAATTTTAACGTGTGTTTTCCAAGAGTAGGCCTATTTAAAAAATAACGTGGAGTCCACACCACAATGCCCTAATATCTTACTAAATTTCCGGCTATTTTTGTAATGATTAGTTCTTTTGTAAATTTTTAAACACTAGACGTTGTTTTAAGCGCACTGCTAATTAAATGAAATTACCTTTAACGGATGCGATTCATGGACTTTACTCCTTTAAAAGTTGTCTGAACGAATATCCCCAGCTTTTTATTACCCAACACTGAAAGAGTTTGCGTCATCCGGTGCAAGCTGTAATATTTTAGTCTTCACGGTATGTGTAACACATACAAACTGCGCCAAATAACAAAACGCTGCGTGCCATAACACCACTGAAACTTTTGTTACAGTATCTATTCAAGGGATAAATTAATTGTCTCAGTATTTGCCCATTATAAAACACTAATTACATTGGTATTATATGCTAAACTGCATTTAATTTTTGATGTAATATAAATGCAATTATGCTTTCAAACAACAACGAAAATTTGTGGGGATTTACACCGTTAATATACCCGACTGTGTTCTTGTCAAAAGTATCCACTTGCGCTAAATCTATTAATCATCCACGTTGGGACTCAGTGCTTTAGAATGCACTCATTATCATATCATTTTACTTCCACGACAATGGCATGAACATTAAACACATACAAGCCAACAAAAATAAGTCAGTTTACTTTGCAACAAATAATAAATATCTGTGAGAGTGAAAACCATTTTCCTTATTAATGAAAACTGGTTACTTATTTTAGCTGATAACAAGTCCTTTCTTATAGCAGATCCCCTTAATTCGGCAACATTAATAACAAAGTCTGTCGATGGACACGATAAATGCACCTCCTGCCTTAAAACGTGTTTTTGTAACAGTAGTCGCAATATTACCCTCGCATGCACTGCTCGATATTGCAACGGCTCCTGCAAGACCCCTACCCCACGCACGTTTATATGTTGGCACGCTTGTGCCCGTATCGCAGCTTCATATACAGTACCTGTACATTGCAACTTCCTTGACTTAATGCTTAAAGTATTATTATTATTAGTAGTAGTAGTAGTAGTAGTAGTAGTAGTAGTAGTATCAGTGGTAAGGGTAGCAGCAGCAGCAGCAGTAGTTGTATTACCACTACTGCTGCTGCTGCTGCTGCTGCTGCTGCTACCGTTACTAATAGTAGTATTCGTAGTCCTTCCCTCTTCTACCTACTTGTTCACAGCAGGTGTAGAGGGGATATTATTTTCACTTGATCACACTCAGACACACACCACAGTCGGTAGGACTCCTATGGACGAGGCATCGGGCCGTCGCAGAGACCTCTACCTGACAACACAAACACTCACAAGAGACAAACATCCATGCCCCCGGTGGGATTCGAACCCACGATCCCAGCAAGCGCTCGGCCGCGGACCTACGCCTTAGACCGCGCGGCCACTGGGCTAATAATAATAATAATAATAATAATAATATACCGACAATACTGCTACTACTACTACTACTGCTACTACTATCAACGCCACCTCCACTACCACTAGAAGCGCTATAAAACTAAACCTCTCGGGTTAGTAATTCGCACTCGTGATTCGTAGCTGAGAAGTACCGGGTTCAAGTCTCGGTTCAGACACGGAATATCACGACTGAGACTTACATGGTGTTCCTCAGCTACGTGAAGCAAATAAAAGGGTTAGTACACGTAGATAAAATCAAGCAAGATTGCTTCCGTCCATTTCTTTTCCACGTCATCATCCATCAATCATCGTACAATTCAGTGGTAGACAATATTAGTTAAGAAACGCGTCGTTACATAAAGCATAAATACACACTAACAACAACAATAATAATGATAACAACAACAATACAAGCGCTGGAAGTGACACCTAGTGTAAATAATGAAATACTCCTAATGTAAAAGTCACGAATACTTCATCACCTTTCATTCCAGTGTTTTACTATTCAACCATTCTACATGAGAGATAACATTTTACGGACATATGAAAAATCAATATTAACCTTTTAAAGCTTAGCGGTAACTTTACATACGACCAGGTTTAACATTAAAAAATTCTACGTAGTGCCCACATTGCGTTTATGTGTTTTGTACGGATCTCAGAACAAACAGCAACTTTTGCCTTATAAAACATTAGGAGATTGGTTTTTATAACCGAAGTGGAGAGTGTTTACAGCGCGGTACGCACTGAGTTCTTATATAAAACAGATACGCTTCCTCTTTAAAGGGTTAATGTAATGCATGTTTTCAGTGCTCTGAAAATCCGAAGATACGATAATAATTTCTGAACACAATAACAACATGCGTGGCCAAGAATATACGAGTACTGCGATTAATTTAGTATTTAACATCATTTCGTTTTCAACACATTAAATTTTATGAATAAATATTTTAATCATTTGTGTATATAGTATAATCAGAGTTTCTTGTACATAAATGCCCTGAACAATTGTAAACGAAAAAGCGCTTACACAAACCTTTATAAGGCAAAAGTGTTTGCGCACATTCCAAAATATTTCCCCTGTAATAAATAATAATATTTTATATAAATGGACCTGACAATGATCTAATCGAAAAATTCGTAACATGTTGACATTTCAAATGTTAAGCAATAATAAACACACGCAAATTACTTTGAGTAACGAACCTGTTTTCTTTTTGTAAATAGTGTATGTAAAACAATGGGATTCCATATTCTAAAATCAAATTTTACTACGTTTTTAACTTTACATCTCTAATACGTATAAACAATACGAAAACATAAAAAACGCTAAAGTGATTAGTAAGCTGTATTCCCCGAAGTCTACCACCTGTTAAATGCTAAAGTGTAAAAGACTCAGAAAGAACGGTTGTGTTAACTCTAGCAGCAAGCCATTGCAGTGGCTTGCAACAAATGAGTGCGTACATAAAGCCGATGACTCTATCACACACCCTGTGGTGCACTGTCTGCATGGTTCGTTAGTGGTCACAGTCTGCGGTAGGCATTACATCGCGCCATTGCTTCGATTTACGGTTGCGGAAAGTTAAAACAAGCACCATGTGGTTTCAGTACTGAACTTCCAAACCATAAGTCTAATTCAAGCATCAAACAATGATACAGTAGATTCATTTTACATTATCACTTTCTTTGGAACAACTGCCCCAAAAAATTTGGCGCTCTAACTTGGCTCTACTAGAATACATGGAATATAGAGAAAAGATTTTGGAACAGTTTTTGCCTTAAGACTTGGCCCGACTTAAAGAAAGGGGCGCCCGACTCTTCCGGCTGCCGTCACACGCAAAAAAAAACTTATTTTCATTTCTTCCTGGTTATGTAACTTCCCCGTACGTAAGTTGCGAAGTTACAGCCAGGCCTCTGGAGTCGGTACTCAAAACCCCCGACTTCGACCCCGACTTCTCAATATTTAAATCTCCGGCTCCGGCTCCGACACTGACACCTACTACTGCATAAAAGGTCAGTATGTATTATATAATAATGGTAAACCCACTAAAACGGTAAATAGTGTCATAAGACATTTCATCACAACCGCGTGAATCATCAGCCTAATTTTTACAATTATATCCCATACTTAAGTATAAGTCTAATGGTTATTGTAGCTAGTATCTATTTAAGATTTTATATCGAGTCCGGAGTCTGAGTCGGTACATTTTTACCGACTCAGACTCCGACTCCACAACCCTGGTTATAACATGGAATTAAATGAGAAAATGATGATTTACATTTCATGAATTTTCAAAGGATTGGAATATGATGTTTGGTAGCCGATTGGAAGTCTTTTTTTTTCTCGGAATTAATCTGAAACAATTGAAGTACGCTTCTGCCGGGACAGCTGGTGTGTATCTGCAAATTTAACTGAAAACCTCCCGAATAGAATTTAGGGTAATACAGAAATATGATCAATTTTGAAAGTGAATGATTTAGAATACAAGATAACAAATGAGGTGTATAAATATCCAAACCCAAGCACGAGCTAAAGGTTACAGAATGTTGCCTTCGATATGAAATCGATCGTGTAAAACACGAAGTCCACCTTTTCTTATTGTTACTTTCACAACGTTATTTAACCGAAGAGAGTTTCAGCTGAGAAGCACAGCGTTAGCGGGGATTTCCCGGGCTATTGGCTGTGAAACAAGCGTGTGCGCTCAGCCACCAGCGTTCAAAGAACTGAGTCGAAGCTTTATGGTAAGAGGATTGGATGAGCCGCGGCAGACTGAGCTAGGCGCCGCGAGACGATCCAATTTCCAAAAGCATATATATCGAGCAGGCTTATCCTTTAAGCTTCGGCCGCGCTTCAGTCTATTGATATGTCACATCGCCTGGCCAGCAAGAGGGCTGAAAATATGGAAAGACTATCGACAGACTATCTCTTGACAAGGCTGTCCCTTTCTCTGAAGATAGACCAGCACTATTATTGAATGCAGGCTGCAATAATATTTCAAGTAGTTTGGAAAAACTATAAATTTAATTACCATAAAATACTAAAGTGACTGAAATTTAATACTGAAAAAAATTATATTTGATGGACAAAAAAGTATAATTAGATTCAACTTTAAAAATAAAATTCAAATTCGACAAACACTGAGAACGTAATTACCGAAATTCAGTGAAAATGTGTTATTTTTCAAAACAAAGAACTTTAAAAATGCATTAATAGCATTTATGTGCCTCATTACGTTCAGAAACACGCTACAGCGCACAATAACTGGACTACAAATTTGACTGCAAAAGCTTCATGTTTCTGGAAATATGGGCTACATGTATCACGCCGTATAGAAATAGGTCCTGTTACAGATTAATTAATTAATCACGTATATCGGTTTTTTTCCAAAATGATCACTCAGTTGAACTACGAATGCCTTTATTGAATCGTAAAGGTCCATTACAAGTTGTCGATAAACGGTAACTGGACCCTATGCCTGGTGACACGAATCAAGCTTTCAGCAATCCATTAAAATCCAGTTTAATGGGTAAAGTTACACCTGTAAAGGCGTGGACAAGCCGTTAGGGATCCAGGACGTTGAGGCTCCCGGAATTTCTACATGAAGGTAAAAGCGTGTCAGCCCTACGCACCGGCCACCTTTACCCCCCAGGAGATAACCAAGGTATTCATTTCTATTAGAGGCTGAGTCGACCCAAGGGCCATAGAACGGCCAGAAGAATCAAGTCACTGAAAAATCCCAATGACCACATCAGGCATCGAACCTGCTATCTTCCGGCGCCACCGCGTATCCTCAATCCAGTACAATTCTATCTACACCGCCAAGCTGTTTTTATGTTAAAATTATTTAATGCATTTCATTTGGATGCATTTGCAGAAGTACTGTGCACGCTTTCTATTTTGTGCCACCCATGGAACTTACTAAATTTATACTTCTTTGCTGTTGTGTGATTTTATAATGCCAACATTGTTGAAATTTCCAAAAACAAACAGGTGGACAGAGGAGCTCCTGAACAGCATATGGCCACACACCACCGAGCAAACAGCAGACAGGGAGATACTCTGTATCAAAAAGGCCACTGAACAGAGAACGTTAGGTACCCTCGCGTACAATATCAAATGAAAATGGGAAAACCAGACTAAGAAAGCAGAACTGAAGTTGGGGGCAGAGCAAGAATGAGGCCGTATGTAGGATTAAAAGGCTGTAAACAACATGGATAAGACAAGAAAATCTCAAATCATAATAAATAGCACAAATAAAATGTAGTCATTAGCAATATACTGTAGGTTCACTTGCAAAAACGTGGTGTTACCAGGCACGTCCAAAGAAATTTATTTAAGACTCAAGTAATCAATAAATATATTACAAATATATATTACGTAACCCTATATTTCACAAAGGCTGTACCCAAAACACGTACTTCATGACTGCCTCGACCCTCAGTTTTTTCTCTTTATTGGTTTGCTACCCCCAACATAAGCAAATTTTACAAATACCGCCACATCATCACAATGTCGATTAGACTATGCAGTGCTTTGAGCCGTGGAACTGCCGTAAGTACAAATCCAGCAAACTTCAATGACACACGTGTAAAGCATCTAAGGAAATACAGTTGGCTTTTGCAATTCGTATATTTGCTAAATGTCAAAATATTAAGCAGCCTGAAATATTACTCGAAAAATATTTGTCATTTGGTTCTGAAAATAGCTAGATTTTAAAAATCACTTACGCATTAATAAGTGAGTAATACTGATAAATTCTCAATGCAGCAATCTTCTGATTTGTGATTAATTTCTCAGTTACCTTTTAGGGCGTCAGAAGTACTATAATAGTAAGAAACATCTTTTTAAAAAACAAATAATTTTAAAGCAGAACTGACGCCAAACACCTTTTAAACGTGAAGTAAAACTTCTTGAACAAACATTTCTCGTTGAATGAAGTTGTTTTAAAGCCTGGGTGTAGCTTTCGATTGGCAGACTGCTGCACCTCCCACTCACAAACATGTAACGTTTCCACCTGTGTAATATAAATGCCTTGCACAATCAATTTGGAACACCTCAGGTATAAGAAGCAAGTTCCTTGGATTCAGTTTTTAAATAATATTAGTCGCTGCCCCAATTCTGTTCCAAGATTTCTTTCATTTAGCTCAAAATATAATCGATCCAGCTTGTGGATTATTACCCCACAAGCCGGCGTGCCGTACCCCAAGCAATCTAGAACGCAGCCACTTAAAATGCAAGCAAAACTTTCCAATTCCTTGCATCAAATGGCCCTTCTGTATTCATGACCTCACAAAAAATATAAAAACCCTAAGAGCACTGTTACGATACATTTATGAACTTCGTGCCTGGATGCTCTGGAACAGCAGTATCTGGCATTAAACTTAAATGGACTAGACCACACCATAAACTGGAACGAAAAAATTTTCAAACCACAACTTTCGAAGAGAATAAATATAAATGCCGCTACAGCCACGTTTAATAAACATAATTCTCCCCATATTATACCAATAATAATAATAATAATTCCTTCAGAAAATACTTGAGCAGCATACCAGGAAAGCACGATATCAAGGAACTACAGAAAACAGCTATACTGGGCACAGCACACATACTGCGGAAAGTGATGATGTAGAAGCAGAAAAGAGATTAACATTTAAGACAGTGTTATATGCACCATTAACAGTACGCGCAGAATAGCTGCGACACTGTATACCCTAGAAACATGGTTTGTTTCAGGTATATAAGTGTGAATACCCTGCATAAAGGAGATGATGATGATGATGATGATGATGATGATGATGATAAAAGAACATGAAACTATATACCCACTCCCTTTAAGTTATGTCTTCTAGGGTACAGCATAATTAAGCAGACGGTGGTCTTTATCCTTTACCTTACCATTCTAAGTAAATATGTACGTAGGCTAAAACTATACACATAAGCTTAGGATTTAACACCGTTAAGTGTAATATAGGTTGTATTCTTCCAGGAATAATAATATATATTGAATGAACATATAATGGAAATACGAGCAAATATCCGAGATTAGACAATTATTTTCCATTCATTTAATGTTTGCATTCTTCTTCTATGGCGCAACAGCCCCACTCCAACCTAGGCCGCCTCACTGGTCAGGTTTCTGGGAGACACACACACACACACGCGCGCGCACGCACGCACGCACACGCGCGCGCTTACGCACGCATGCACAGTACAACTCCTCTGAACGAGTGATCAGGCCATAGCAGGGGCCGCTACCTTACACAGCACACAACAAACATAAGAGACGAACATCTAATGCCCTCAGCGGGATTCGAACCCGCGACCTCAGCAATCAAGAGGCTTCAAACATACGCCTTATACCCAGTGGCCACCGTGATAGGCTTTAATGTTTATGTAATAAGTCAAGATGTTTATTACATTTATATAAAGCGTTACGACACAGATTTTGTGTTGCAGAAACTTTGACGTGTTTGACGTGTTTCAGACAAATTCTCCAATGTGAAATCTCTGACACTAAATGCAGTAATAACGGAATCGATTGCATATTAGAAGAACCGCCTCATAAAGAATGTGACTGTGTACACTGTATGTATTACAAAATCCGAGGCGTTGGCCTGTACTTACGGTAAATGTAATGTGAAAGGTTCAACATATGTTATGACCGTAACAAGGTTCCATAACGAAAAAACAATATTTAGCCTTTTAAAAATGTCAGAAAAATCATCCTTGCCCGTTAAAGATGTCAGAGAAAATCATGTCTTTAGTGCTTTTATACTTTCTGCACATTTGTCTCCTTCCCCCCTTTCTCATCCATTACTTTAGAACTCCTCTCACAATACAGAAGCACAGCAAAGCGACGGTTAAACATTTTTGACTTAAGAATTAGTAATAATGTCCAAATTGCAAACATGGTTTCACTAACAGATATATGTTAGAAAACAAGAGGTTTAGGTGTTAACTTACCACATGACTGTAGCCATGAAGAATTCTGTACAATGTATTCATAACGTACCTGAAAAAACACAACAGAACATTTAATTATTACGAAATACAGTAAAGAAAACAATCGAGTGTAATAAAACATAATTTATCTGTAGGCTTAAATGTATATGTACGTGAGTCTTGACCGGTTAATGTAAGAGGAAGATGTATATTGGCGAAGATCGAAAACACAGTGACGACAGTGTATGGGCATAACGTGTGGAGAGCAAAATGAGGTTGGAGAAAACAAACCACGACTAAAGAGGAAAAAGTAAGCTCTACACCTGCTCTCACTAAAATGCTAACATTATGACAGATAGGAGAAATGCATGCAGGGTTTCGGTGAGGAAAACCCAAGGGCAGGGAACTCTTAGAATATTAGGTCGTAAATGGAAAGACAACAGTAATTATTAGAAAAAGTAAACCAAAAACTGGCCGTCAAACAGAACGATACATTTTATAAAAACTTTAATACAACTATACGCCGTAACTTTTAATGTTTATAAAATTATATTTCATTTAATTTTAACAACTATGATTACAAGTTAACTAGAACAAACCAACAATTATGCACGGTACACAACATACGTAAAATTCAACTGTGATTACAGTTGTTAAAGTTTTATTTTTATTTAAATATGCACCCTCATAATGGCTTCAACGTAAGCCGAAACATGTAGTCGAACGTCTGAAATAATGTCTATAATATAATATCTACATATAACTTTGTCCTACGGTTGCTTATCGGTTTATTTTCGTTACTACAACACAACGGGATAAACAACCTTAAAACACAATTCGTAATCATTTCATTAACTGCGCCAATCGTCTCTGCATTTTCCATACGTGCGGTTGATTTCACGTTCAGTTGTGACGTGAAGATGTTACATAAGAACCTGACAGTTCTATCTGAAATATTCTAAGACATATCTTTGCTCTGATTGCTGTGCTGTCTGGGCCAACACATGCCAACGTCAGGAAAACACGATGTGGGAACACTAATTTGGATCCAAGCTTCGTAATTCGTTCCTTCCTTAGGAAAACCATTTCTCGTGGGGGTTCATGTGAAACATTTACAGAGTAAAACAAGTACAAAACACAACAAGGAAGAAATTACTCCAATAAAAAGGGTAAGGTCTTGTAGCGTCAGTTTCGTGTGCTTCTGCGTTGCGTTTACACTTCCTATCAACCTGGTTTGAAAAACGTGAATACAATTACTAACTACATTTACGACACGATTGTATAATACCCACTAACATCGCGCCTATCCTCAAAGAGTGTCAATGGAAAAAGAAACCTGTGTGTCTGCATTTGACGACAGACACAAGGATAAGCGGTGTTTCATTCGAAACCTTATGTCTCGTCGTATGCGGGCAACATATCTTGACACTGGTGAAAAATAAAATTACTGGGAGAATATTTGGACATATGAGAACGGAATGGACAGAATGACAGAAATGCGTAACGACGGAGTGCTTTATTACGTTCTTCACAAAACGTTATTAGACGACTTAAGTCAAGAATATTTTCCTTTCGGCAGATCAGAAAGCAAGCATGAGGGAGAGAAATGCATATATTTTCTCCAAAAATAAGAACAAAGAGACCATGTGGAGAACGTATTACAAGATAGGATATTGTTTGCCATGGCGCAACAGGCTCTAGTGGGCTCGGGCTTCACCATTATCCAGGCTTCGCAATCACACTCAGGCACATCACACTCGGTAGGACTCCTCTGAACGAGTGATCAGCCCGAGGCAGAGACCTCTACCTGACAACACACAACACACACGAGAGTCAGACATCCATACATCGGGTGGGATTCGAACCCGCAATCCCAGCAAGCAAGCGGCCGCAGACCCACGCCTTAGACCGCGCGGCCACTGGGATCAGAAGGAAGGCTATTACTACAACTAATCTCAACCCAGCGACGTATCTTGATGCTTTCAGTCTATTCATCTGTACATAGGATTGTAATTTACATTTGCTAGTTTGATCGATGCAGATCTTCACAGGAGAGACTTTATATTCCGTTTATTAAACTCTCGATATCTAAGCCTAAACGAAGTCTGGCGTCCGATTTTAGGAAATCACTTCGAAGTCCTTGAATTAGTTTTCAGCATACACACGCACATATTGCTAAATAAAAGTGTACGTACAATAGTGGGTTAAAGAAACGGAATACGGATCCGTGACTTCAGGCTTCCGCCGCGATGTTGATGACAGCTGCGTTCTTCTGGGGTATTACGCAGCGTCGAATGATAGTCCTTAACCGATGTTTTTGGACAACGTATCGGTCCCATCCTCAAGGGTTAAGTTGAGACCGATATGTTGTCCCGAAACGTCGGTAAAGGATTACCATTCGATGCTGCGTAATACCTCAGAAGATAGCAGTTCTCAAGGAATATATATCTTCAGGCTAACTGCAGTTAGAGTCTATTGACAGGTTCACATGTACAGCGATCTGTCTTTGTATCTCGAATGACTACTGCGATCATACTAATGACGATAATGATTATGTTCCTATATTGCTTTGCGTAATCGCGCTCGCATTCTATAACTGGTCATTAGGCTGTTCAATCAGCAAACAAGTAAATAAATAGATAAATAAATAAATAACTGAACTGTATTATTTGAAACTAAACCCTGAAGCCGAATTACTGTACTGAAGTGGTGTTACCGCCTCCACACACAATGATATGTAAGCGGCTTTTCCTGCATTGTGTGTTCAAGGAGCTGAGACTGCAACTTCTTCGGCATAAGTGCGTTGCGTGAAGCCTATACATACCGCCTCAGGCTACTGCTGTGTCAACGTATTGCGTCTTTTCAACTGAATTTAAGAAAATAGCTCAACCCCCTTTTTGCAACAGACTACAAAGACTGCAGCACATGCTGCTTGAAAAATAAAGCTGAAAATTAGACATTCATAGCACGCGAGAGAGAGAGACAGAGAGAGAGAGAAGTTGAGCAAAGCTCCTTTTTTCTCTCAGAAATTAAAATCAAAGAGTTCGTAGCAATTAAACCCTTAGAATAACGTGGGGTGCTCAAATAGTAATATTCATTAAAGACAAGAGCTCTACCCTAATATACTCAGATAATGTGCACACACTATATTCAGTTACGTTTTTCTGGTGTTAAGAGCTACTTGGACTCTTACTTAATTAAACTCAACCTTGACTGCAGAGACAGCGAAACAAATTAGGCGTTGATGGGGAATAATATTACATGACAGATAATGTACGTATTACAAAATATTGAGGCGCGTTCGCGTAACCATTGTTGATGTGGGAAAGCAAGAATTATTGTATACACTGAGTGTATGTCTGTAGCCTTAGTTAACCAGCATGCAAAGCAAATGCGCCATATTATATTGTCATCTGTGGCCATTCTGACTCTACTTTTTCCGCATTATCTCATAAACAGCAAGATTTTCGGAAAAAAGTTATTAAATAAATAAATGTGTTTCGATTTTCTCCGCAAATTTTGTCTGAAATATTTCTCATTCTAAGAACAATTCACCGAGAAGTTATCATAAATGTACATAGGACTTCATGTACAGTACCCGTTATTCTTCTCAGATTTCAATCAAAATTCAATTTTGTGGACCGATTTTCGAAAAATATTCAAATATAAATTTTCAAGAAAATCCGTCCAGTGGCAGCCGAGTTGTTCCACGCGGACAGACATGTCGAAGATAAAAGTCGCTTTTCGCAACTTTGCGAACGCGACTGAAAACGGATCTTTCAGACACAGAATATAGTATAACAGAATACAGTCGCCAAGACATGTACATCAACTAAGGAACTGAAGGTGTACGTTTTGTGAAAATTAGTACCACTCTTTTATTTCAATTTAAGCGCTTATATTAACGAATTGGAAATAACGAAGTCACCGAGCTGGATTTGATGAAACGGGTGGAGTTGACTGACACTGGAACTCCAGTAATTCTGGTCTAATATAAATTAGTGATCCACTGTGAACGTGGGCTTGAATTAAGCCTGCAATTTGTTGACTTGCTTTACACTCCACCGTAATTTAAGTGCCACTTCAATGTCTACGTCTAGGGAAATTCCGAAATCTCTCCTGCGATAATGAGCAGAACTAACGGTTTAAAGTTCGTTAATGTTCATTTGTGACTTATGAATCTTGTGGATGTGAAATTTCCCTCCGGTTTCAGCAGTGGAATTCACCAACATGTCTGGTCTCAACCTTCTGAATCCAAGTAAACATTCCAATTTTGGCCCCTGATACTGTATATGAGATGCTCTGTGAGCATATGCGAACGCAAACGGAACCGAGCCTATTGTTTACACCCAGAATTCAACAAGACCTTATTGCAATATGATATTTTATGCCAAACAAGTTATACAAATACGTACATATGACATTTCATACCACCCATGTGCTGTGTAAATATTTACCCAATCTTCGTTCCTCTTTGCTCTGTTTGGGCACAGCCCTTGCAAGATTATTACAAATCGATGTATTATCTTCTCTCAGTCACACCTATATATACATGAACCAAATTCATTCACCCTGAAGAAGTAGATGGCACGTTATTCCGAAAATTCAGAACTAACGCTATTACCCTACACAGTCTAAGAATGGAAAAGAAAATGACAGAAAACCACCGTCCTGAAAGACTCACAATTTATAAGCACATGTGCACAACAGTTCTTCAAATCCAAATACTGCATTTAAAATTTACAGAACACATCCCATAAATTAAATTTGGACTAGAGTTTAGGTAGAGTTTCTGAAACAGAAGATGGCAAGACGACCTTTATGTGTGGCTTTGATAATATTTTTTTGCCCAGAAGTAAGTAAATTTTAGGGCGACACAGAATATCTCAACTTTAAAGTAAAGCTTATTTTAATATATTATTCCACATTACAAAGAAAGCGTAAAGAAAACCATAACATCCCGGGTCATTAAGTTTGCAGTCCCCACGATTGACAAAACAAGACCGTAGAAAAAGGAGCCTTACAAGAACAGAGTTACGTGGCTAATCGACAACTTTATATAGTTTTACTATGCCAGTTTGTGTGAATTTATGTTGTGTGATGTCACAGTGATAAAATGATTTATTTAGTCCTGTTAAATAAATGGCAGAAATGGTTTGCTGTCTAAGAAGATAATCATACAGAATGAACAGCAAATGGCGAGTTTAAAGGATTCGTCGCGGTTTGAAATGCAGCATCTCAATCAACAAGCCAATTTTCGGAATGAGATGCGAACCGAGAAGCCACGAACAAATTTCTATATGCAGTAGAAGTTACCGTAATGGTAAATGCAGACGGAAGAGTGAGTGGCAAGCCAGTGATGCAGTAGCTAACAACCGCTCATTAAATCGCGCAAAATGTGTGGAGTGTACGGTTTTTGTCCACTTGCACATTGAGTATAGTGGTACGGGTATTATATGGACCCATTATATGCAGATCGTGGCAGGTTAATTGTTGTTGAAACCATGAGGTTTACACAAAACGTCAAATGCAGAGTCATACGCCCTATCAATTAATGAAGTTTCCAATATTTACTGAGAATTTCAAACTACGCATAATTCACCTTCCTCTAGAACAAGACACACTACTGTGCATTGCTGTGAATTTCTGGTTTTGTATTCGGCCACTTGAATATGCAGCCTCTTGTGTGTCTTTGTTATAATGGAAATTACAGGTATGGCGGTTGTTAGAGTCTAAGAATTATATTTCAACGAATAAATAATCGTTTCGTTTTCTTTTCGTAGTCCTTCATTCTTCTATCTACTCACAGTAGGTGTCGAGGTTTTTTGTTTTTCACTTGATCACACTGAGACACACACCACAGTCGGTAGGACTCCTCTGGACGAGGGATCGGCTCGTCGCAGAGACCTCTACCTGACAACACACTCAACAGACAAACATCCATGCCTCCGGCGGGATTCGAAACCACGATCCCAGCAAGCACTCGGCCACAGACCTACGCCTTAGACCGCGCGATAACTGGGGAATTAACAATAAATTTTTATTTATTCCCCAGTTACGTCCATTCTAGTATCACAGTAGGGTTTACATCTTGGAATATCATAAGAGATCACAACCCGTGTACAGTTCTTTTGGTGAACCAATAGAATGTATATTGCTATTATGATCTAGAGTACAATTATGCCTCCTAGTAATCATGTAGGACAAGATGGAGAGGACAACTGAACTTGAAAAATGCACACAAAACTAAACGGAAATGTCAAATGTGTTGATCTAAGCGTAGACGGGAGGATAATATTGCAATAGACATTGTTGTGTGGATAACATTAAGATGAATAACGTAAGACAGCTTTAGTACATTTGATGTTCATTTTGTGGCTAATAACTGTGCTGAATTGTAGAATTTGTATTACTTCATATTATTTTATATTACTTGGTACTACTTTATATTATTGTTTTATATTTGTTTATATTATTTTATACTATTTGGTTTAATACCAAGATGTTACTTTCTATAATAATAATAATAATAATAATAATAGCAGAAAGATTTTTTACTAGAAATTTTGCTTTCGGTAGGGATTCCTGAAGTATAACACAGGAACGTATGCGTGCCATAGGATAATGTACCAGTAATATAGGGAAGGGGGCACAAATTCGATCACATTGCCAACAAAACCAACAAACACTCAAAATTAATGGGCAAATACATAGGGCAGGCTACCAATTTATTACCAAAGCACAACATGAAGCAACATATTAAAACACAGCCATTCATGATACGTGTAGTCCTAAATGGACACATTGAACTTAAAGGACTATAGCCACAAACTGTTATTGTGTAAACAAAGAACGTTATGCCAGAGGCAATTAACGTTATTACTTCCCTAACTTCCTACACCACGTTCAAATTACGGGACATTTTTAATCAGTTTGTACACAAGAGAAATGTGACATAAAGAACAAAATGTATGGGGTAAATTACTTTCCAATTCAAAGACGCTCAACAGCAATTCCAATAAATCAATATTGTCACTGAACTGCTGCGGCATAAAGACTTCCATTCAAGAAGTTGTTTTCCCCACGTACGTTCCTTCAAAAGTTTCAGCGTTATTATGTAACGCCATCTGCCATCGTCTGCAAGGAACATGAATTAAACACAGACTGTTGGCTGGGAAAGCATGACAGTGGAACTGCAGGCGGTCAAGACCTGATGGATGGAACACTGGGAACATCCCTTCGGGGCACGCTGCAATGAAACGCTGAAGTCCGTCTCTGCGCGCCCATACAAATCGCCAAAATTCTGTCCCATTTTTAACACCTCCATTCTGTCCTTCACAATAAATAACAAACTATCAAATTTGAAATAATTCTATTATAAACTTCATGGTATTCAAAATAATTCAATTCTGACGAACGATACAATTCCAAATAACTCTTCAAATCCGTATGTTTCTAAATTATCAACATCGGAAATCCTAACGATTCGAAAGAATTCTAATTTTAATTTCTCAAGATTCAAAGCAATTCAACTCTGAAATTCATACGATTTAGAACAACTCTGTTTTTATCAACATCGGAAATTCTAAGGATTCGAAAGAATTCTACTTTAACTTCTCAAGATTCAAAGCAAGTCAACTCTGAAATTCATACGATTTAGAACAACTCTGTTTTGAAGCAGGCCTACATAGAATTACAAGTGTTGGATTTTACAAGATACTAAATAAGCCTAATTTAAACTCCAATATTTAAAAAACTGCCAATTGTCGAAGAGAAGCAGCTACTAGAAAAGGTATTTGCAGTCCGGAGGCTATCGAGCTGTACACATTTTTAGGTCCACAGGCGCGCAAGCACGCACGCACGCACGCACGCACGCACACACACATCACACAGTATACTCTCATTCTAATTCAGCTCCTTTGAATGTTCTGTTGCAAGCACAAGTATGTATCAGCAAGTACCTGAAAAACGAGACAGTACAGAGCCCATTTCCCTGACACTTAATTTAGTTTGAGACACTTTCTTCTCAGCGAATCGAAACCAGAAAGTTGTTTCGTTTTCGGAAGAACCCATCACCAAAACCTATCCCGGGCCAGCTGAATCAAACTTGCATCCTCTTAACCTATTTGTTTAACAACTGTGTCAATATTAGTGTCTGATATTCCCCAAGAGATTGCGTCCCATCGGGTTTCCCAACAAAACCTTTCAATGCCTTCTCATCTACGTATTCCAAATCGTGCTACATTTACTTTTCATTACAGATTTATTGATTTAGTTAGCCTAATGTTACTGAATAAAGACTACAAGATTCTAAGCCAGCTTTGAAGAGCTTTCTTTATCCTCTACTTCAAATCTCCAGTTCCAAAATACTCCTCTCAGCGTTTTCTTGTGAAACACACTTCACTCTCTGCGTTACTGCCTCAACGTAAAACACTAAATTTCACAGTGATATGTTCCCACACCTAAAATTATAGTGTTGTATGCCTTAGTAGACATGACGTTCCGAAGAACAGTTCTTTGTTTTGCACAGACATGTTCAACACCATACGTCTGGGTCTGCCTGTCATAGGAACAAAGGTACAAGGGAGGCTGAAACCGCAATGCTTCCTGTTGGTCACGTGAGATGACAAGTGTACAATCGCAGCTGACACCATGAGGTGAGCCCTCTGTGACTGACTGCGGTAGGACTAAAAGCCACCCGCCGGCAACTCCTAATTGACGCTCGTGCCACAGTCAAAAATTGTCACTTACTGAGGGTCATCTCCATTTCTGCTAGAATCATTTGTTCAAATCACTTTTATCAAGCGTCTGCAAATCGATTACACGCACAAACAAATATAGTCGAACTCGGTTATAACGGCATGAAAGAGACTGAATACTTTGTGTCGTTATAAATGAGTGTTGTTATAACCGAGGACTATAATGTTATGGTTAACAGAGAAGAATTAATACCACAGAAAATCTGACGCTATAGACGAGATGTCGCATAAACCGATGTCGTCATAACCGGGTTCGACAGTATTAATCTCACAACGATTTAAAGTAATTTTAAGCCTTAATAAATGACACTGAGAACTCCGACGAACAGATTTTTGATTGATAGCTTATTTAATGACACTGGTAGTTACCGATGTGGACAAAAAAGCAATACTGACACTGTGCAGTAATGAGTAACATCGGCATGTCCACTAATCACATTTAATACTGACACAATGTAGGCAAAAATGGGTCATGTTCCCATCAAGTAACCCTGAAAACTCGAAAAACTGTTACCTGTATTCAGGGATCCAACATAGAATTTCCTGAAATGTCGATAAAGCCTTGCGTGGAATGCAATAATTCTAATCACATACCACAGACAGAAGTCCTATATCTTGTACACGCCATCGCAAAGGTAAATTCTTTCACTGTGCTCTTTTTTACAGCAGTAAGCCACCAGGTACTAAAGCAGAATTCTATGCGATGTCACTACTATAGGCAAATATTGCTCCTTTCAAGTACAAATAATAATTTAGTTCATACTTTAAATTTCTATGAATAATTGCACATAGCCAAAAAATCTGTTCCTAAAAGACTTCAGAAAGTTATGGTTCAGCTAGAATATTCTCTTTTAAGAAAGTTGATAAAATCCTGTGAGAATTCAAGAATAAAATTTCATGAACTGAAATTGGTGGAGGGGCCAAAGTATTTCTATTACCCTTGGGGATCAGGACATACGCTGGTTGAGTTCGTGAGGGTGAAACGAAAACAGAAAAAGACAAAATCATGAGCAGTTTGATTGTATGGGCGCAGTGGCCAGGCTGTGCCTTTAATGGAACGGTACGAGAGAAAGTAGAGAAAGACATGGGCTGGGTGGTACGGGGAGATGTAAGAATTCTTTGTTTGCTGAATTAAACCTCTGCTTGCCCGCAAGACTGAACTTGCGGGCAAGCAGAGCCCTTCTATTGCCCGTCTTTTTCCTTCATGTATAGTTACTGTAACTGTTGTCATCCGTCTGCTTCTAGTCTCTCTACGGTTCCTAAGGACGACCGAGTTAGAGAATGATAATGAAAAAAAGAAAAAGAAACAAACAAACAAACAAACACTCTAGGTGAACAGTTTTTTATATTTGTCTTTTCAGTTAGTATACGTCGTCTTCTAGAAACAGGGTATATGAAACGTTGCTCTAGGTGATGTGATACAGTCACACGTTCGCTACAGCGCCGAATTATTTGAGATAATAAAAGCCATCCATCATCCCAATGCTGATTACGTAACAATGAATGCCTTCTCCAGTAGAAACGAAGATCTGAGTCATTGCTTTTCCGATTCAAAGCTTGGCTTTCACCATTCTTATCATTATGGTCCCCCAGTTATAGGCTCAGAAAAGCAACCCAAGTAACGACCTAACAGTAATCACATTTCAAGAACCGACCTCTTCTCGGTCGATCAAAAGTGTCGAAAACAAATATAAATCCGGTGTTTAAGTGACTTTGTCTCCATTTTGTTGGACTCAATGTGTCTCATCCCGAAAAAGAAAGATTATCCGAAATATCAAATTTTTATTCTGTGTCCATAAGGCCTATAGCCCGACATAACCACAGTAATGAGTGGGTATGTGCGTGCATGTTTCTTGGACTGCCCAAGCACACACAAGTTAATCATACGAGGTAAAATCTAGTCAATAAAAGGTACGAGTATATTAAGTATTCTTTTCACATTTTCTTCTATTTTTGTATAGGCCAACAGCTTATGGTTTTCGATACTGGAAGTTCTGCGAATATCACATACTCTTACAATGAATGCACGATTCATTCCACCGATTACTGACGGGGTCTCAGTGGCATCTTATCTGCGCTTCCACAACTGAATTTATGGATAAAATGTAACTTTAATTTCTATCCGTCAAATATAAACCCTGTTATATGTAAGCCTCAAATCAAACTTCAATAAATTTTGTCGAAATCGGTTCACCCATACTGAAGATACAAAGCCTAGACTCAACGGAGTAAGCAACAAGTCGGACGCCCCCGCCGACTCGATAACTGGGGCTTACCTACAGTTATTAGCGAAGTCACGTCCTGCTCCCTCAGAATACTTCATTGTGTCAGAAGAACGGAATCCCGTACGAAAGATTTTACAACAAATTTTGGTATTCTCTATGTTTGGGCGAAAAATCAAACACCCCACCCCACCGCAGCGTGATGTGTCAGGAACTTAATGAAATTAAATTTTATTATTCTGCAAACCACTCTAAGTCTCAAATTCGAAGTTTTTGGGCTTTTACACTCAGTGGTAATTTGGATGAAATTACAGACCAGGTTCCCGTACTTGAAATTGTGTGTTTTAGATAATGCATCAAGCAGAAACTCGATAGTATACTTGAAACAGCCGCAAATTGCAGCTTACATTATCTCCCGTGTGCCGCATCTCACAGCTACTAACTCCAAGTGTCTCCCGCTTCTTTCTCGAACAAAACATTATGCATACTCTCACATGACCAGCTACAGGGTGCAGCCAGCTTCCTGTCCAGTGGTACACATAGATGTGTCTGGATAAGGGGGTACAGAGACGAAATTGGCTGATCGTGAACCTACGTGTAATTACACACCTACATCTAAAGTCGAGGTAAAGAATGCATGGAGCTGTCCATTCACTTGCCCATACTTCTTCAAATCTTGCGTTTAATTTACAAAAATAAAGCACACTCTCATGGTTATCACACTAGCTTGAAAAAAGTGCAAACGACGTTGGGTGATAAACCTTTTAGCCTAGTTCTGACACAAGTGCTTACCTCCTGAATAGTATACCTCTAACCGCCAATCGTAATACATGCATTCCCATTCCAGTGGATGAAACTTGCGAACTTCAACAATTTAACCGTGTGTACTACACGGGTGCACACATTTTCCAAAAAAAACTAGTGGCCACGTCAAAATTCTACGCGCCATAGGCGACAGAAAGAACGTTTTGTACTGAGGATCCACAAATATTAGACACTTCCGGAGAGAATTTAGTTACCCGGGCGACCTGACACCCGGGATTTGTGTACCCTTGGTGTATTGTATTCGTAATATAGACATATGTACACAGATATATGTAACTGGGGCTGGGAAAGAGTAATCAGTATAGAAACGAGGTTACAGGATGGAAAATCCGCGGCTCGTACCCCTCAGAGAAAATGGGTTTATCTCCTAATTGGGAACTTCAGACCGGCTCTCAGGCCCATATAATCTTCTAGTCAGTTCGTACCATGGTTCCTTAGCGGTTGAGGCGTGAAACTGACCCCTCACCTCCATGGTTCCTTAGCGGTTGAGGCGTGAAACTGACCCCTCACCTCCATGGTTCCTTAGCGGTTGAGGCGTGAAACTGACCCCTCACCTCCATGGTTCCTTAGCGGTTGAGGCGTGAAACTGACCCCTCACCTCCATGGTTCCTTAGCGGTTGAGGCGTGAAACTGACCCCTCACCTCCATGGTTCCTTAGCGGTTGAGGCGTGAAACTGACCCCTCACCTCCATGGTTCCTTAGCGGTTGAGGCGTGAAACTGACCCCTCACCTCCATGGTTCCTTAGCGGTTGAGGCGTGAAACTGACCCCTCACCTCCATGGTTCCTTAGCGGTTGAGGCGTGAAACTGACCCCTCACCTCCATGGTTCCTTAGCGGTTGAGGCGTGAAACTGACCCCTCACCTCCATGGTTCCTTAGCGGTTGAGGCGTGAAACTGACCCCTCACCTCCATGGTTCCTTAGCGGTTGAGGCGTGAAACTGACCCCTCACCTCCATGGTTCCTTAGCGGTTGAGGCGTGAAACTGACCCCTCACCTCCATGGTTCCTTAGCGGTTGAGGCGTGAAACTGACCCCTCACCTCCATGGTTCCTTAGCGGTTGAGGCGTGAAACTGACCCCTCACCTCCATGGTTCCTTAGCGGTTGAGGCGTGAAACTGACCCCTCACCTCCATGGTTCCTTAGCGGTTGAGGCGTGAAACTGACCCCTCACCTCCATGGTTCCTTAGCGGTTGAGGCGTGAAACTGACCCCTCACCTCCATGGTTCCTTAGCGGTTGAGGCGTGAAACTGACCCCTCACCTCCATGGTTCCTTAGCGGTTGAGGCGTGAAACTGACCCCTCACCTCCATGGTTCCTTAGCGGTTGAGGCGTGAAACTGACCCCTCACCTCCATGGTTCCTTAGCGGTTGAGGCGTGAAACTGACCCCTCACCTCCATGGTTCCTTAGCGGTTGAGGCGTGAAACTGACCCCTCACCTCCATGGTTCCTTAGCGGTTGAGGCGTGAAACTGACCCCTCACCTCCATGGTTCCTTAGCGGTTGAGGCGTGAAACTGACCCCTCACCTCCATGGTTCCTTAGCGGTTGAGGCGTGAAACTGACCCCTCACCTCCATGGTTCCTTAGCGGTTGAGGCGTGAAACTGACCCCTCACCTCCATGGTTCCTTAGCGGTTGAGGCGTGAAACTGACCCCTCACCTCCATGGTTCCTTAGCGGTTGAGGCGTGAAACTGACCCCTCACCTCCATGGTTCCTTAGCGGTTGAGGCGTGAAACTGACCCCTCACCTCCATGGTTCCTTAGCGGTTGAGGCGTGAAACTGACCCCTCACCTCCATGGTTCCTTAGCGGTTGAGGCGTGAAACTGACCCCTCACCTCCATGGTTCCTTAGCGGTTGAGGCGTGAAACTGACCCCTCACCTCCATGGTTCCTTAGCGGTTGAGGCGTGAAACTGACCCCTCACCTCCATGGTTCCTTAGCGGTTGAGGCGTGAAACTGACCCCTCACCTCCATGGTTCCTTAGCGGTTGAGGCGTGAAACTGACCCCTCACCTCCATGGTTCCTTAGCGGTTGAGGCGTGAAACTGACCCCTCACCTCCATGGTTCCTTAGCGGTTGAGGCGTGAAACTGACCCCTCACCTCCATGGTTCCTTAGCGGTTGAGGCGTGAAACTGACCCCTCACCTCCATTGTTCCTTAGCGGTTGAGGCGTGAAACTGACCCCTCACCTCCATGGTTCCTTAGCGGTTGAGGCGTGAAACTGACCCCTCACCTCCAGGGTTCCCTAGCGGTTGAGGCGTAAAAAGGACCCCTCACCTTCAGGGTTCCTTAGCGATTGAGGCGTGAAATTGACCCCTCACCTCCAGGGTTCCTTAGCGGTTGAGGCGTAAAAAGGACCCCTCACCTTCAGGGTTCCTTAGCGGTTGAGGCGTGAAATTGACCCCTCACCTCCAGGGTTCCTTAGCGGTTGAGGCGTGAAATTGACCCCTCACCTCCAGGGTTCCTTAGCGGTTGAGGCGTGAAATTGACCCCTCACCTCCAGGGTTCCTTAGCGGTTGAGGCGTGAAATTGACCCCTCACCTCCAGGGTTCCTTAGCGGTTGAGGCGTGAAATTGACCCCTCACCTCCAGGGTTCCTTAGCGGTTGAGGCGTGAAATTGACCCCTCACCTCCAGGGTTCCTTAGCGGTTGAGGCGTGAAATTGACCCCTCACCTCCAGGGTTCCTTAGCGGTTGAGGCGTGAAATTGACCCCTCACCTCCAGGGTTCCTTAGCGGTTGAGGCGTGAAATTGACCCCTCACCTCCAGGGTTCCTTAGCGGTTGAGGCGTGAAATTGACCCCTCACCTCCAGGGTTCCTTAGCGGTTGAGGCGTGAAATTGACCCCTCACCTCCAGGGTTCCTTAGCGGTTGAGGCGTGAAATTGACCCCTCACCTCCAGGGTTCCTTAGCGGTTGAGGCGTGAAATTGACCCCTCACCTCCAGGGTTCCTTAGCGATTGAGGCGTGAAATTGACCCCTCACCTCCAGGGTTCCTTAGCGGTTGAGGCGTGAAACTGACCCCTCACCTCCAGGGTTCCCTACCGGTTGAGGCGTAAAACGGACCCCTCACCTCCAGGGTTCCTTAGCGGTTGAGGCGTGAAATTGACCCCTCACCTCCAGGGTTCCATAGCGGCTGAGGCGTGAAACTGACACCTCACCTCCACCTAGTACCAAGACTAAAAGTGAGGGAAGTGACATTTCCACTCCCAATATATGCCTTCTTGGCGTGTATTCTAGCAAATGTATGTATTTCCTTCCTTCCTTTCCTGTGGCGCAACAGCCCAAATCGGGCCTAGGCCGCCTCCTTTTGGAGGTTCCTATATCACATTCAGTTAGGCACACCACACTCGGTAGAACTCCTCCGGACGAGTGATCGGCCTGTCGCAGAGACCTTTACCTGACAACACGCAAACACTCACAAGAGACAAACATCCATGCCCCCGGTGGGATTCGAACCCACAATCCCAGCAAGCGCTTGGCCAAAGGCCCACACCTTAGACCGCGCGGCCACTGACATCGGCCATCTTTATATATACTCATATACTATTTTGTAATTTCGGTAAGGACAGACTGGATCGAATTACCATTATGTAGCATCAATTAATATTTTAAAATTTTCAAATTATGCGTGCGGAAAAATGTCTCACAAGTGAACACACGTGGAGATAACAGACACGTGGGAGCGATCGTCTAAATATAACCTCTAAAAATTAATTCCATAAGGTACCGTCACTTTGTCACACAAATTCCTCGACTTTTACAAATTCCAAGGTTTGTCAATACGTTCACACGAGCCTCATACACCATACATCAAATCTAAAATACCGACTTACGAAATCATAAGCCACGTAAACTCACTTTCTGACCGTTCCTCTTGCCCGAATTTAAGGACAATGACACATGTAGGTAAACGATCTGAAAACTGCAGATGCCATAGATTTCTCGCCAGAATTATCTGTTTGTTCAGTTGAACGACGTGTGACTATTCACACGTGCGTATGTGATTGTGGAATTTATAAGGCTGTCACGTCTAATTTGCAACAGCCGGAACTAACGCACTGACACGGAATAATGTTATGAATGTTCAGCGTTCTCACACGTCCACAATCAGAATTATTTCTGCCGATTTCATAACATTTCAGTTAATGCTTATTGAAACTGAAATGTGACACTCTGTACGATCCGTGGGCCCCATCAAATCAGTATAAAGTAGCCACCTTTGAACTTTACTCCGCGTGTTTGCCTGCATTGCTCATCTGTAGTCATGAACAAGCCGCTTTAAAAAATTTATGTTTAGTAGTAGTCTCGAAAGTATTGATAGTATAAAGTTAGATAATTTAAAAAAACACACAAAAATAGCATACAATCAGTATTTCACAAAATTACTACCACAACGGTGGGTGTAGGAAGTTGACGCACTTATTTTGGCACGGTTGGACAGAAAACAGGACATTTCTTTCCCTGCAAGAATCTACAAAGCGCAAGGGACATATTTGCAACAATTTGTACGTAGGAATAAACAGTAGATAATAAATCTGGTTACGTGTAGGGACGGTCATCTGTCACTTAGCTATTTTCAGTAAGCACTGCTAATATGTGTGCTGTACGTTTACACTATCCGTAAGGATATGCTAAACTCTCTGATCATAGTACACCCACTCCGTACTACTCAACCCTTTAGTCCAAGTCCAAATCATGTTACGACTGACGGACATTCAGTCAGTCAGCCAGTCAGTCTTGACGTCGAGCTCTGTTGGGGTCATGACCAAAGATTTTTGTGTGAGTGTATGAAAATATTTTCACCAGCAAATTGGACTTAAATTTAAAGAAGAAACTAGTACTGTGCTACATTTGAAACGTACTTTTTTATGGTGTTGAAAATTGGACACTGCCGAAAGTAGATCAAAAATACCATCGAAGTTTTGAAATGCCGTGCTGGAAAGAAAGGGGAAGATCAGTCGGACCGATCGTGTTGAAAATGAAGTGTTACATGCAGACAAGGATGAAAGAAATATCCTAAGTACATGAAAAGGACAGCTAAATGGACTGGTCTTTTGTTGCGTAGGAACTGCCTTCTACAACACGTTACTGAAGGTAAGATAGAAGGAAGGGAAGAAGAGGAAGAAGACGTAAGCAGCTACTGGATGACCTTAAGGAACTGAGAAGCTACTGGACGTTCACAAAGAAAGCACTAGATAGCACTCTCTGTAGACCTCACTTTGATCGAGGCTACAGACCTGTCTTTAAGACAGCCCACGTAATGATGATGTATGCAAGACTGCTGTCTTGGTTTTCCTGAGGCATCCCTGACTAAACAAAGGACTTTACCTTGTCAGACTCTCGGGTGGTATTATTTCCAATAACTTTGACAATCACGCCTTTCCATTCCCATCAGGCATGTCACACATTTACAAGGTCTTAGCTTGTATAAAAACCCTACCCAATACAAAGACAACCTCCGCCAGGCCAGGCACAGTGAAGCAGACCACACCTCATCCTACTCATATTAACCCTTTAAAGACAAAGCATGTCTGTTTTATATAAGGACTCAGTGCGTACCGCGCTGTAAACACTCTCCACTTCGGTTATAAAAACCAATCTCTTAATGTTTTATAAGGCAAAAGTTGCTGTTTGTTCTGAGATCCGTACAAAACACATAAACGCAATGTGGGCACCACGTAGAATTTTTTAATGTTAAACCTGGTGGTGTGTAAAGTTGCCGCTAGGCTTTAAAAGGTTAAGCTACAATGGCTGTTTGATCATGTGAATGGTGGCGATCCGGACCAGCGCCAAGTTTCAGCACCCTGTACCTTCTGTTGTGGGTTTTGCCCCTGCCCTACACGTTGTGAACATTTGCATTTTCATGATTTTTTATACCTTCCGCTTCCTGTGTGCATAATTCAGTGATGTAATCATAAACATATGGGAGTTTGAAAGTCCTATGTAAATCACCACGCAATAAACACGCTCCGCCTCTATTATAAAACCCAGTCAGTTACTGTAGTGTAGAATAGTTGTTATTCTGAGAACCATACAAAAAACTTAAATGCACCCTGTGGACAAAATGTAGAATTTTTGAACGTGATACGTGATGGTATAAAAGTAACCACTATGCTTCAAAAGGTTAAAGCTCTGCGTTTTGCATAATGTATTTATGGGTCACTTTTACGTGATTAACAGAGATCTTTTTTAACAGCATTAAGTGATGCGACTTTGAATGGAAATACAGTATGTTCCCTGTAAAGTAGGGACGGAAATTTTAAATACTATTTAGAAAAATTTCAGTCTCCAAATAGTTAATGAAACAAGATTCACCGTCCTCTTAGTACCTTATGGCTTAGAAATAAAACAAATTAAAATACAAGTTCGTGTAATTATAGGCTTCTGCATTTTTCATACATTGCCAACAGGCAATTTAAAACCGGCACGATGCCACGTTAGTACTGTACGACAAAAACTACAGAGTCTGGAAACATTCAGATCCTTGACAGCCCTCGACAGTTTAATTCTGTTACAATAAATTAAAATATAAGCTAAAATGTACGTAGTCACACTCAGGTATGGTCACCCATCAGGCAGTCTTGTAATAAATTAAAGAAGTCGCAGAGTAAAGTCTATGCTACAGCAGAATGACCAAAGAGAATCAGGAACCAAAACGTATTGTAGAAATAACAAATCAAAGGAATACATAGCAATATAATTACAACAAACATATTTCGAAAACCTACAACCACAGACACCGCTGTTCATTATACATCTAACCACCCAATGGAACACAGACTAGCATCCTATAGATTTTTTTCTAAACAGAGTGCAAGAACTACCTCTCACACAAGAAGCCAGAAAACAAGAGGTAAATACCATATACCATATATAAACAATGGAAACCAACACAAAAATACATGCAAAGGAATTAAGTCTCCCCAGAAACACTTCAAAGCAGCACCACTTAAGTGAGGTACCACGAAATACGTATTGGAAAATGTACGCACGTATAAATTAACTAACTCCATGAAGCACAGCCCTTCTTTAGAAGCTAATAGCTCCTCAGCTAGACAAGAAATCTTGTGCCATTAAGCAATAATTTCTGCGATCAAGATTCGAGTAACACTGAAATCACTTTCATTTTTAGCAAACGGATGAGCATTCTAGATTAATTTTTCTGGTTACATTTTCTATTTGAAAGTCAATTGCACCATTTTGACCACTACAGTTTTCACAGCAGGGAATAAAACAACGCCCTGAACCCTGCAGGAACATCAAACACTGTGCGCTACTTTGTTCATGCGCGAGTAGGCTGACTTTCCTGTCACTTGGTAGCAGGTTGTGATATCACCTTCACTATCACAACCACGGAAACATTGAAGTGACGTCACTTACAGACCAAGCTCTATCGCTTGGTGCGACTCAAAGACCGACGGTTCAGACAAATGAGATAGCCCTGAAGGAACCAGTGAATGTCATGGACGTCCTTAGTCAATACAGAAGACCTAAGAACTGACAAGCAAATCCGAAACTACAATTTAGAAAGTAGCACTTTAAGAACTCCCACGTGACGTGCAGTTTATTGGATTAAGTCTTTCTCCATAGTTAGTCATACATATAAAATGCATGCAGAATTCTCAATAGATGGGCTACAATGATGGATTAAGGTACATTTTCCTTATAATATTATTAATATGGTGTGGATACATAATGTAATCACATCAGGGTGCAACTTAAAGCTCCAAAGGCAGGCTAATAATTTTATGTAATATTTTACAGCTTGTCATTAAAATAAGCCTACGTAAAAATATACATATTTAGGTAAGAAAGATTTGTGTATTAGGAGCTACTTGGTTGAACAAGTCTCTTCTGTCTCGCAAAGCAGCAAAGGAAATTATGAACGAAAATTTTTAAACCAAGCTAAATACGCCTTGCAATCACAAATCAAAGCGTACGCCACGCTCTAGTTCCCTCCTCATATATATATATATATATATATACACTTAGTCTCAAGCAACTTTTGCAACAATATTTCTCATACACACTCACTCTCTCCCAGCGTCCCCCCCCCACACACACGCGCGCGCGCGCGCGCGTGTGTGTGTGTGTGTGCGTGCGTGCGTGCGCGCTACTATCTCTGCATGACGTAGAACGTTTTAGGATGGAGCCTAATACACTCTCAGTATAGCTATATGCAGTGGCTCATTATTCAAAGTGGCAAAACACGGTTTATGTTTTTCTTACCCCATTACAACAAGAATAGGTAGAGACAGGCTCCACGTGTCAACACAATCCTTATGCATATAGCTCAAAGCTTCGCAACTCTGTCAGGACGAGCTAGTTATGTGTCAAATACAAGTAGATTCATGGAAGCTGCCTTGAATACTCCAGTGATCCCTGTATTTCGTTTACAAAAAGGGCAAACATAAGTCCCCAGTCAACGGCTGAATCCATTAATATTTTTCTACCTTTTGTGCCAGACGATACAATTAGTCTAGAGACCTGGCCTCTTACAGGAGTTTCTGAACCACAGTCACAGAGACAACACGATTTCTTACGTAGGGGATCAGTGCATCATAACACGCGTATCGCAACAAAACAGAGGTTCACAGTTTGAAACCCCAAGTTCAGTCACATAACATTTCAAAATTCGGTTCACACTTTGCATAACACACTTAATATCGGCACCAAATATCAGACAGACTTTGCTTAGGTGAATAATCACTGTTCGTTGTATTCGTAACAATCATACGACACCAGTAAACACAAGCCGAGGGTAAACTTCAGAATGCTGAAATGGTGACGCGCGTCGGGGTCGTGCAGTCGGTACAGTGACTAGCCTACGGGCTGGAGGATCCGCAGCAAATAATCTTCCTCCGTTCACAAGCGTCTAGACCGCGTCACCCAACCTTATTCAACGGATAGGGAGAAGGCCTTTCCCGAGGCTAAGGCAGCCGGGGAGTGACGCTGACCATTCATGTCCATCTAGTGGCGAAGTTAATAATAAGTGGAGATATACCTCCACTCCTCCTGCAAGATCTCACTGCGTGTACAGGGACCATTCTACCTTTAACCTTTTAAAGCCTAGCGGTAACTTTGCATACGACCAGGTTTAACATTAAAAAATTCTACGTGGTGCCCACATTGCGTTTATGTGTTTTGTACGTATCTCAGAACAAACAGCAACTTTTGCCTTATAAAACATTAAGAGATTGGTTTTTATAACCGAAGTGGAGAGTGTTTACAGCGCGGTACGCGCTGAGTCCTTATATAAAACAGATACGCTTCGTCTTTAAAGGGGTAATGTAGCTGGTGAGTTTAGGGATCCCTGTGCTTTTGACATAAAATCGGAATGATAAATTTCGTTTTTATGAGCGTAATTTAATATTCTCGTGAGGTAAGAGAACGAAAACTGTGGCCGACATTATACACTTACTGTGCTGAACCAACTAGTAGTACTTTTTGTTACTGCGTTTACAGTGGCTTTAACGCTGTCCCGGCAGTCAACAGATATAGATTCATAGCAAAGGACAGTTGGTCAAAGGGCTACGGACGAGGTTCTACGTACAGCATGGCTCGTGGGCCAGAATGTGCAGGAACAGGACGAATTAGAGCAGTGGTAAAGTTCAGATGTACTAGAAATAGTATGTGGTTACAACAATAATGAAATTAAACTCATTTAAGTTACAAAATCATAAAATTAGAGTGAAATGTCAGTAGTACAAATTTCTGTCATATCCGTTCCACATGTCCGCAATTAAAATACGCCCAATTTCCTATCTTCGAAGTCTGAACTATCATTCTCGGGGATAATTTCGGAATTAACTGTTCCATTTTTGAAGCTGTCCTCCGATTTATCAGATTATCAACTAATTTTTCGTCTGAAAGTAAAAGACGAATATGGTCAGTATGGGTCCAAATCCAAACACAACCTGTCTAGTAATTCACGAACAAATAATTACAATTTATAAATTTGTAATTAAAGTACAAATTGGGAGACTGTAAATGACGTCAAACCGAGCTACATATTGCCTGTAAAAAAAACTCCTCTCCAAACCAGCAGATTGTCTGGTTGAACCTAAAATTATAGGCACAAATAAACAGAACACTAAAATGTGACCTGTCATAAGGAGGGAAACAGGACGAAACATCTTTCCGTACCCACGCACTGCTGCACGCCATCTTCAAAGAAGAGGCGGAACAGGAAATCATTCTCAAAGATAACATTTACATTAATGTGGTTCAATCTCATTTACTGACTGCAGGAATTTCCTGTAGTCAGTCAACACAATTATATACAGAAAGAATAAAAAGGCTGCATGTTTCGGCTACACCAATTATACATCATCAGGCCTAATTACAAGTATATAATAGGTAAAATTTACAACCGTGTTTTAGGTACGCCGATCCCAGTGGCCGTGCGGTCTAAGGCGTAGGTCTGCGGCCCAGCGCTTGCTGAGGTCGCGAGTTCAAATCCCACCGAGGGCATGGATGTTTGTCTTGTATAGTGTTTGTATGGTCAGGCAGAGGTCTCTGCGACGGGCCGGTCACTCGTCCAGAGGAGTCCTACAGACTGTGGTGTGTGTCTGAGCGTGATCAAGTGAAATTACAGAAACCCTCGATACCTACTGTGAACAAGTAGGTAGAAGAGGGAAGGACTGAGAAAGAAAGAAAGAAAGAAAGAAAGAAAGAAAGAAAGAAAGAAAGAAGGAAAGAAAGAAAGAAAGAAAGAAAGAAAGAAAGAAAGAAAGTAAGAAAGAAAGAAAGTTTTAGGTACGATATGTAAACCCTCACAAGGTAAAAATACAAATAATGTAGACGGCGTAGAATGCCTGAAGTGCATAAGGATTTTAGATGTATCAAAACATTAAAAGCGAAGGTGAACTGGAGTATTGTGGTGCAGGAAAATAGATGCAAGTTTCTTAGAAGCGGCACGTACGTACTGGGAACCGATCATCGGAGTATGGCAGAAGTACAAAGTAGGGCTAGGTTTATTTTCTTGTTCTTGTTTTATGAAGCTCTTGATTCATTATTATCCCGTAAACTACAAAAAAAAGTAGGGAACATAATACAGTAACAAAGTACAAAACATACGATATTAATACAAAACAACTTACGTATGTTGATAAGGTTGTTTACTTTCCGTTGGTGTGTTACATTACGTCACGTTCATACCTTCCAGCACACGTGTTAAGTGCTTCGTGCTTGAATGCCTACTGCAGGGAGTCGGGTGAAAGGTGGGTAAGGGGCGGTGCAATCTAAGGCAAACAGCCTTCCCCTCTGAATATGACTTAGAATATTCTGTTCGGGGTTACAAAACCCTTACCATTTAGCCGGTTTCCATTAACTGTTCCTTACAGATTTAAATGTTTTAATTTCATCCACATATGAGCCCATCTTATTACGATATATCTGGCAGTGAGGATGAAGAAAGGGGCCCCATTGCTAGCCCATTATTTTGTTGATAAAATTTCCCAGTGTGCGACAAATAATTTTGTTTTGTTATTATGTCATACAACATTAAATGTTCTTTTGTATGTTTAAATATGGATCAAATATTTTACCAAATACGGATCTAAGTTCTTGCGTGGCAATATTAGTATACGGATTAATTACGTCATGGAAAGCTAATGTCATATTAAGGTCTGTAGGTAGTCAGTCAGTCAGTCAGTCAGTTAGCTAGTTACTTTGCTTGTTTGTTTGTTTGTTTGTTTGTTTGTGGCTCGACAGCCCTATTGTGGGCCTAGGCCCCCTCATTTCTGAGGTCCCATGATCACACTCATTTAGACACACCACACTCGGTAGGACTCCTCTGGACGAGTGATCAGTCCGTCGCAGAGGTAAGGTCTATAGTAACCTCCCTTAAGTTTTGGATTAACGGAAGAGAGTTGAGATTTAAATTGCCAAGAGAGCCAAAAATACACTTGCACGTAAGGCTGAATTCAAAATGAAGTGGTCATGGCATAGGCGGACATTCCCCTAGATACGAAGTACTTTCAGCTACGTCATCAGAACTTTATAAAAATATCACACGGGTTAATTCCGAATATAAAACGTTATTTCATCAACGTACTACTCCCAAGCGTCACAAATTTACGGACATTTAATATAAGTAATTTTTTGTCGCTGAAAATGGGTAAACGAAAATAAATTAGAGACATTCATGATTTATTTAATAGCTACTGATTTATGCATATATAATTCACAATGTCCATTCGACTGCCGCGTCCTCTGCCTCGTAAAATAATTACGGAAAATATAAATGCAAAAGCGGTTCCCAGGGACACGCAAACACCCCACAGATAATTACTGACTTAGCTGCCCGCCGTCCGTCCGCCCGCCCGTCCGTCCGCCCGCGAGTATATAAAGCGCTGTATCTCGGAAACTAATAATGATAGCGGAAGAATGTGAATACAGGCGTTGTTTCTCTTGTAGACATAACCCGGAGATGATTATAGAATTTTTTCTTTCGCCCGTAAACTAAACACAGAGGGCCAACAGAACTAATTTGAAGCATCATGCTGGAGGAAAACCCATCGCTCCAGGAAACCCCACACACTTTACGAAGTAATTAGTCAGCGGGTGTCAAAAAAACAACCTATATTATCACCCTAGGGGCTTGCATAGGTTCTACAAAAATTTTAGTACATGTGCCTCAAAAAGCAATCTCAATAATCAGGCTTGGTGAAACAAAACACTCAAGGGAGAGAAGAACTATAATTAAATCCGTCTCAGCGGTATATGGTACATAAACAGAACACGAGAACGCCAACGAGGGAGGAGGGCAGGTTAAATTACACATGTGCAAAGGGAAGTTAAAAATATTACATAAAAATTTTAACCAATTTCGAAACATAAAAACAAAACTTCTCCGTTTGGAGGGACAGATCTGGGAAAACTACACTTTTTTTTATATTTCTAAATTAGACACAGGGTGCTCAAAAAGAATCTGGTGCATCACCGTAGGAAACCCCTTCGCCTACGGAAATCCACACAGTCTACTTAATTAAACAGTTTGTAACAAGATGCCCACAGCTCTTCTCGGGCATTATGTCCGGTTTCCATACGATACCCAATGTGAAGTTATTCCTATGTTTAGTGAGGCATCACCTAAGGAAGGCACGCAGGGGGTGCAGGTATATTTTTACGCATTCTTTATCTTGGTACTAGTAAACGTAAGTTATCAGTTCTACACCGTGTCTGCTACACCCATGGCACTAACTGAATAGAAGGCTGAATGGAGCAGAAAACCGGTCCGGACACTATGGAGAAGACAAGAAACTCTTGCCCGCTCTGGAAATCGATCCCAGATTCCTCGATCATTTAGGTTGCAGCCTAGTCTATTAAGCAAAGTAGATCATCCATCCCCTGTCGGCAGTGCACTAAATGCTCTGGGCAAAACAATGACTCTTTAAAAACACAAACTACCGCCATTACTGCGGGCACGCGGTAGCGCAGTTGGTTGAGGCACTGCGCTACAAACCGGCATGTCGCGGGTTCGATTCCCGATGGTGTCAGTGGATTTTTTCATTGTCCGTCGCACTATGGCCCTGGGGTCGACTCAGCCTCGAACAGAAATGAGTACCAGGAATATTTCCTGGGAGGTAAACGCGGCCGGTGCGTATGGCTGACAACCTTACCACCTTCATGTGCCGACTGTCTAGAAATCTGGGGGATTCGACCTCCTGGAACCCTGTGGGCCTGTCCAGGCCTGTAATGGGACTGCTTTACCTTTTTTTTTACCGCCGTTACCAGAAAACAAGGAAAACAGTTCCTACCACACTCGACTGCCCTGCCTGTGCGAGAGTAAGGCAATTATGAAACACGGAAATAGGTGTTTGTCCAATTGGTAAAGGCATTATTGTGAAGGTCTGTTAAAATAAAGAGGTCCACAGTCCGCAGTTGCCATGTCAACTGGTCCTGAGAAAAAACATTCTCCGCTTTGCGTGCCCCTGACCGACCAGTGCAAGTACACCACACTGAAAAATAAAACACTAAATTGACACCCTTCCAAACAATTTAATCTGCACTGTCACACGGGTAGTTCACAAGAAGACGTGGCACGAACTGTTAAAGCATGCTTATCATTGTCGGAATCTTAAAATATGTTGGAATGACGTGTCACCCCCTTTGCTTCAACTATGCGAAATACAATTGCTAATGGAAAGGTTGCGGAGCCTGTTAGACATGAAAACGCATTTTAAAAAGGAAGAAAAGAATACGAAGAGACGTTCGTGGTTCGATAATATTGTCAGAGGAACAATGTTTTGAATTCTCTGGAGCATAAAAATGTCGGTTTGCCAAACGGCGCGGAGAAGCCAAGCAGAAGGTGGATGATTTTACGCTTGGCACGAGCTTCGGAAATTTCGCACACCATCTTTCCTTAGCTGTCATTCTCACGCATCTGAAAGAATACTCAAATATATGAAATCTTCTTACGACGACAAAATATCTCGCTTGGCTTCAAGTGCCTTGCCTCCAGACAAGCACCACGGCCGGTCAGAATAAAAGTTCATCACTCATACGTACATTTGGTTCGTTATTTTCAGTTCTGGTAAGAATTAAATAACTCCATGGAGCATAATTCTTCTTGCGAAGGTAAAAGTTCCTCAGCTGTTCAAAAAATACCACGCGTTTTATGGAACGCAACGATTCATTACCGTGTTCACAACAGCCCTCCACTTTTCCCTGTCCTAAGCCAGATTAACCTTTTAAAGCCTAGCGGTAACATTACGTACCACCAGGTTTAACATTAAAAAATTCTACGTGGTGCCCACATTGCGTTTATGTGTTTTGTACGTATCTCAGAACAAACAGCAACTTTTGCCTTATAAAACATTAAGAGACTGGTTTTTATAACCGAAGTGGAGAGTGTTTACAGCGCGGTACGCACTGAGTCCTTAAAGGGTTAAACCAGTATACGCCCTCCAACTCTAATCAGAATAGCTCAAATGCAATATTATTGCCATCCCACTAATTTTCCACATAATTTCCCTCAAAACTGGGGCACTTATCATACGGAGACATGAAGGTTTATATTTTCGTTCGATGTAAGTCCGTGTCCTTTGTTATCAGCACATGGTACATGCGTTTTCACCCAGTGATCATCGCTAAAACTGTGGCAGCCAAGATTTCGCTTCAGCGCCGCAAATATGACAATTGTTTCGCGATGGATTACCCTCATATAAGCAGAAACATTGCACCCTATTTATTTACGAAATTATATGCAACCAAAAATTTAGATCTTCATTACGGCTCGTATTTTTCTACACCTCACAGTGATTATTTGATCTCGTCGTTCTGAGTGTAAGTAACCCCCTCTTTAAATAGATACTGCAGGTTCTTGCTAGACACCTCCTTAGTTATTTCGTTATTTTATGACCTTGTATCCAATTTCCCGTGTTCATGTGACTTATACAGGTCACATAATAATGTTAAAAGTAACAATGAATATACTTAAGCATTACATCATAAACAGTGATGGAGAAGTTGAGGTAATGCTGCATGCATGATCAGCTTCACGTTTCGGCTACTTACTCTAATAAAAAACAGCACCTGTATCCACTGTAAAACAGCTGTGTAGAAGGTTTCAGCACAATTAGGAGCAGAAAAATCCGAAACCACCGGAATGAGAAAAAAACCCTGGTCTTATATCTTGTAGCCGAACACTTTAGTGACTAAGTTGTTGCGCTCGCCAGAAAGATACGATTTCGTACTAAAGTAAAGACGATTTGGATGGCTTCGGCATGTAGAACGTATAAAGGTAAAGCAGTCCCATTACAGGCCTGGACAGGCGCACAGGGTTCCAGGAGGTCGAGGCTCCCAGATTTCTAGACAGTCGGCACATGAAGGTGGTAAGGTTGGCAGCCCTACGTACCGGCCGCGTTTACCTCCCAGGAAATATTCCTGGTACTCATTTCTGTTAGAGGCTGAGTCGACCCCAGGGCCATAGTGCGACCGACAGGATTATGCCAATGAAAAAAATTCACTGACACCATCGGGACTTAAACCTGCCACCTGCCGGTTTGTAACCGCAGTGCCTCAACCAACTGTGCCACGACGGCCCCTATGTAGAACGTATAGAGTGGAGAAATCAACAAAGATTTGTGGAATGGAAGTGTTTTGGAAAGCGGCCTCTTGAAAGACCAGTAGGCCTATAAGCTTCAAACACGTATCATGATAAATCAGTTGCAAGCAGACTTTGAGGATATACAAATTTTTCTTGGGATCACATTGAATGGCTAGCTTCGTAATGGCTGGTTCTCCCACTTGAAATTCAGCAACGTCAAATGCAGTTACTAGGTCAGATAATAAATAAATGATCATCTGCAGGAACAGTTTGGCATAAAATGAGATTATTCTTTACTATGAAACATGAATTGTAGAAAATAAGATATAACCATGGCCGATTTAAAAGTAGGCTTAATCTCGAACAATCGGCCTGACAGTAGGCCCACTAACAAAAAACTAAGAACTCCGCAATCAGGACATCAGCCTTGTTATGGATTCCAATCGTGCACAGTTAAAATTCAGTCCAGTTGTTTAACTGCTCTGTCTTGTATCCTTAAGTTGTGGAAACATACTGAGCGCACATTTCATGCACTAGTTTTAACGACCGTTGATACTTTAACGGGATGCCCCTTTACTTATCATATTCCCGTCCTTTCTCCCTCATCCCTTTTCCACGTTACGCGTTTCATCTACTGGTGTGTCGAGGCAGAGTAGTGACTCCATCTGTCAGCCACTACAAGTAATTACAGCGTTCATGTCGTTTTTATGAGGAAACACACACACACACATACACATACACACACACGCGCGCGCGCGCGCGCACACACACACACACACACAGTTCTTCAACCAGAAACGATCTTTAACCTTTTAAAGCCTAGCGGTAAATTTATGTACCACCAGGTTTAACATTAAAAAATTCTACGTGGTGTCCACATTGCATTTATGTGTTTTGTACGGATCTCAGAACAAACAGCAACTTTTACTTTATAAAACATGAAGAGATTGGTTTTTATAACCGAAGTGGAGAGTGTTTACAGCGCGGTACGCACTGAGTTCTTCTACGCTTCCTCTTTAAAGGGTTAATACAGAACTCACACCATCAACAGTACCAACAGGCTATGGACCGTTCCAGGCTTCTTCCGTTTTCATGTATGTTGTCCCACGCATTTTTTCTTTGGTCGACCGACATTTCTTTTGCCAGTCGTAGTGCTTTCGTACCCTAACTTGGGAAGGCGTGTTTCGTAAAACCTTAATAAATGTCACTCCGTCACCATCAAAATGTAATAAAGACTTTATCTTCCGGGTCGAGGTCAATACCAAACTTATTAGACATTAAAAGCCTTCAACAGTTTCGCATTGGGCTTTTTGGCACGCTCCATGACGACAACCCACAATACATCGGCAGTTAGACACATTTCAATAGTGCATCATCCGAATGACAGTTTGTTTAAAAACCAGATTAGCATCATCTTCAGTGTTTTTAGGTGTTTTTTAAAATGTGTTAAGTGTTTTCCGGGAGACATGCGAATTCAGCGGTGCACCAACTAGACAGCAGCGATTTTAACAAACTTTTAGGTAACTAAAACTGTGTTTTTCTTCAGTAGCTTCAAAGTGTTCTATATAGGTTCCTCTGAGGATGGTGTTGATCCACACCGAAACACATCGGAAATTATGTAAAACCTGATATATTGTGATTTTTTAGTGTACGAGTTGGTCCTAACAATACAAATTATAACTTAACGTTGTCCACTTGCAGCTATAATCCGCAATAATTTCTCTTAAAATTGTACACATTTAGTTTTATTATTTCTTCATGACACCGTATGTACTTGCAAATAAATTTGGCCTCGTCACCGCTGTAGTCCAAACGCAAGCTACCGTAAACACGTCGTCATGAGTCGCCCTACCCTCGACTTCCTAGTTAGTGACAGACACATGGTAGCAAATATGTCGTGCAAAGCAGGCACATTAAGCAAATCTACCAGTAGCTACCAAATCAGCTGCTCATTTCAGTTAGTATAAAATCCATTTATTGCACACAACCATGATACACGTCTATAAACTTTTAAATCTTTCAATTTTTTCTAAATGCCCCAAGTTTATTTCTTAAGTGGATTCCTCGTTAAAAATTTTACAAGCATTCCTAGTTTCCACATGTCAGGCCTGTCACTGCCTCTTAGACGTCACTATTCTAACAATAAAAACAATCGCGCAGTTTTAAATATGTATATAAGAAATTTCCTGTCACCTACACTACATAAATTGCCCACTTACTGCATAAAGCAATTTAAGACATGCGTGGCTAAATTATTAGTGAGGTACTGAAGAATTCCAAGCTCTTTTATGCAGCCGGTAAACTTATTAACGTTTTCACAAGATCCCATCATAAACAACATTAAACCAGCCAACACTTTCACAATTTATATTTTAAGATGTAGTGAAATATTATCCTCCGCTTCATGCCTTATTCTGCCTTAATTGTTCACTCCTATAATGCATATGTTACGCGTAGCACGAAGTGGTATAACTTTGCTGCTTTAATACAAGGTTCTGCTCTTGCAGCTCGAAGTTTACGTGAGCTCAGATGCATTTACCTAAAGGCGATATTCTAAATTCATTGAAATTTGGTGCTTCTATCTTACGGTGTGGCAGCCTAAAATATCACACCAAAGTGCCTCGTTTGGAAATATGGAACAGTAAATTTAACACTATGTACTTGGTCTATAACATAGAGCTCGTGCCGTAACTTCAGTGTAGGGCGTGGTAGTCTAAACACAGGCGTAAGAACTGCTAAGATGCTGTGAGGAACAAAGTGTTTAGAGCCAAGCACGGTGAAAGGAAGTCGGATGGAGCTTAGGCTGCACGCACAGCAAACAAGCAGAGTCTGACGCACTCAGACACTCCAAAGGCAGACCCTCAGCTTCCCTCAAATCGATTCACACACTGTGACAAAAATATTCAGGGATTCTACGAAAAACAGATATGCCTGCCTCTGCAGCATCCTTTTTCTCAATTTCGATATAAGTTGATAGGATTGGATTCCATTTGACTGGGCTGGCATCCTTAATGGTCGGTTCTAGTAAAAGAATAGAAGAAGGTTACAAAGGGGAAGAGTAGTTTGTTGATGTCGGGGTTTGTTTGCAGGAGGCATTTTGGCGTCTGCGTAAGACACAGCCTCAACAAAAAGAAACCAGCTTCGTGCCAGCAGTATTCGTTATTCCTTGTACTGTATTCAACGTTAAAACTGGACCATCATTTGGCAAAAATATTCAGACAGTTTCTATTCCCATTGTGGTGTCCGCTGTTGCGATATTCAAATAAGCACATGCATTCAAATACACTACTTGTCCAACCACTGCACTATATTCAATGTCTTTACATTACGACTCTAGTAATATTTTTACATCTTCGTCCTACATGTTTCGATCCTGTAGGATCATCATCAGGGACTCATTCGAAGTTCAAAATTAATTAAAAGTTACACACACAGCTTTTACAGTATATATTGTAAAACAAGAAACAATTAGATAAATTCTAGAACGTTTTGACGATGGTGTATAATATTGTGTGGTGATGGGTTTATGGACTTTAGCCATTGTCCGAAAAGCAAAATATTAAAAATATTAAAAAATTAAAATCACAACATTTCGGAAGCTGGCTCTGCTTCCGTCCTCAGGTGACTGGAGGGGGAGAGGAGAAGAACACTTATTCTGTTGGGACCCTTAAACAGAGCTAGCCTCAATCATTGGTCCATATTTTACTTTTCGGACGATGTATAAAGTCCATAAGCCCATCCATCACCACACAAGAAATAATTAGTTGGCATGAAGTTTTACTTGTGTGGCTCTCTGTGTTTATACTGTGTATTAGGAACTGGATATGACTGGTAGAAGGTAGAATCAGTATAAAATATATATAAACAAATATAAAGTAATACATGCATCTTCCATTAGACTTCATGTCGCTATAAATACAGTTCCCAACTGAGGCGAGTGTTTGCTCCCAGAATAGGATATATTCTCCTTGCAGTATACTAAAGAAAAATTTTGATATATTTCATTGATATCCCGTAGTTATTTTAAATAACTTATCGACTAATTCAATTAAATACGTAACTTAATATTTGGTTTACAACGCCACAGGCTCAGCTACTCCAATCAAGAACATTTCAACAGTACCTTTCCCATGTACGTTCAGCCCAACTATCTCACCACATACTGTTCCCTTAAGATCTATCATGGTATCACAAGTTTTGTCTTCAAGCCCCTACACGCTACCTCATTTCGACAGATACACTAACCAGATTTCTACACATACAGGGTATACACAAAAGAATGGTGCGGTTTCAAAAGTTAACAAGAAATTTATTTCCCACCTTACACGGGCACAACGTACACCGTCAGCAGCGGTAACTGTCCAAGTTTCTCATGCGTTACCAGCAGTTCGCTTCTCATGCTTATTGCGGGGCCGCGGGGCCAGTTTCCAAGATGGCGTCGCAGCAGGAGAAGGTGTTCTGTGTGCTCCGTTTTGAGGTGTCCAGATCTGCCATCCCGTTCGCCGGATCTAACACAATGCGATTTCTTTCTTTGGGAGTTCGTTAAAGACAGCGTTTACGTACCACCATTGCCCATGTCCCTCAAGGAACTTCGTGATCGGATAACACATGCACTGCAGACCATTACAGTGGACATGCTACACCGAGTCTGGGATGAATTTGATTACCGTGTGGATGTGTGTCGTGTGACCCAGGGTGCACACATTGAAGGATTGTGATTAACGCATGAGAAACTTGGACAGTTGCCGCTGCTGACGGTGTACGTTGTGCCCGTGTAAGGTGAGAAATAAATTTCTTGTTAACTTTTGAAACCGCACCTTTCTTTTGTGTATACGCTGTATTTCGTATATTTGCAGAGAAGTATCGGTACTCACACCATCTTAAACTCCGATACCGTAACACTGTGTGTCACTGGGGGCCAAAATTCTATTACAGCAGACATTTAGGTTCATGTAATTCTTTATAACATCTCAAGTATTTCTTATTTAGTTTACAGAATTCCTAGTAAACTACTCCAATAATTCCGCCTAGTCTCAAAACCTTTTAAGGAAATCAGCCAAATGCTTAATGTATTTCACTGTACATAAAACTGAAGTTTTATTTTCTGAAAACACAATCTTTACGACTTTCAAAGAAAACGCTATATCTTCTACAAACAGAGTGAATTAGAGTATATTTATATGTATTAAGAAACTTTTCTCTACAACAAAGACGTTGTGAAATATTCGGTTGTTATATCAAAGGTATTATAAAATCTTTGGGTGGAGAGAAAAATGGCTTAATTAATTATCATGTCATGAAAAAACAGAAGGGAAATGGAGGCTCAGCTAGAAAAATTCGCAGCACAAGTACTATGTGGAGATTACTGATGAGCTCCAGGTTCGGGCGGTTTTATCCCCAACAATTGGACTCTACCGACAGGATAAAAGGAGAGTGGCTTGGACGCAGAATTGATTTGGAGATGGCCGCAAACCTACCCCTAGCGTGAAACTATCAGAGGTCACTTAGCACTCGGTCAATGCGATGACGCTACTGTCCTCTCCGAAGAAAAAAATAATAATACTTCTAACACCGCGCAAATTATAACTTGTTTAGTGTCTCTTTACGAGCCCCCATTTTAAAATTTCATCTATAGATTATGAGGTAACGATTTAGAAATAAACAGCAACTACCTTGCAATCTGCATTAAAAGTAGTAGTAGTAGTAGTAGTAGTAGTAGTAGCAGTAGTAGTAGTACG
>BLKM01012991.1:61429-117117 GCA_013340265.1 Coptotermes formosanus
ACGGTGGCGGTGGTGGTGGTGGCGGCGGCGGCGGCGGCGGCGGCGGTGGCGGTGGTGGTGGTGGTGGTGGTGGTGATGGTGGTGGTGGTGATGGTGGTGGTGGTGATGGTGGTGGTGGTGGTGGTCGTGGTGGTGGTGGTGGTGGTGGTGGTGGTGGTGGCGGTGGCGGCGGTGGTGGCGGTGGTGGCGGTGGTGGCGGTGGTGGCGGTGGTGGCGGTGGTGGTGGTGGTGGTGGTGGTGGTGAGGATGATCACAGATGCAAATGAGCTGAGGTAGGCGCACTTAAACCACGTGCTCTCCTTGTTTCTGTGTGTGTCAGTGTGGGCCAGTGTACCTAACAAACTATTCATTAATGTAGTCCACAGACGAAATGGAGTCGTAGATTTGTTCAAATAAATTAGTTATGAAACGTTTTTCATCAAAAGAACGTACTCCTTCCACCCATATTTATCGACTAGTGCACAAAATGACATGCCATTTGGTTAACACGGATACCAGATCTACGATGCAAGCGACGGGATTGATTGAAAATAAGAGACAGAGAGCGAATTTAAGATTCAATTTACCGAATTACAGTCGGTAATGTTATTCACCAATACAGCGTTACATTCATGAAACGAAATTCAGTAAATTATACCAGACGAAAGAATGTGTCCGAAAGCAGCCCTGTAGATTGAATTTACCTGTTTCGTTATCTGATAAAATCGTCACTGTCACTGCCTGTGCTATTTTCTCATTCACTTTTACAAAAAAAATGCTCGTATATCAATGCCACAGAACAGTCAGCACTTTCATTTGATATGTGTGCTACAGAAAAACACAAACACATACATTCACACAGTTGTAAAATACGTTGCGTACAAGATCAGTACGTGTTTTTTTTTTAATTTTCATGGTGCAACAGCCCGTATGGGACCAGGCCCTCTTCATTATCGAGGCTTCACGATCACACTCAGACACACCAGACTCAGCAGGACTCCTCTGGACGAGTGATCGGCCCGACACAGAGACCTCTACCTGACAAGACACAAAACTCAGAAGAGACAGATGTCCATGCCCGCGGCGGGATTCGTTTCGTTTATCCCAGCAAGCAAGCGTCTGCAGACTAACGCCTTAGACTGTGCAGTACTGGGATCGGCTGATACAGGTATTGCAGAAAATAAAATAAATTTTAGCCTATGATCCAGTCACTACGGAAAACTCGTTTACAACTTTACACTGCCTGTACTGACCACATATTGCGGCAAAGGTAATTCCACTTCCTGCAAAGTGGTATCATAACCTTTTAAAAGCAACTGACAAGTATGTCGCTCATGAAGCATCAATTTGTCGTAACCCAGCGACACACAGTTTTACAGGAGACAGAAAAAACTTGACGATCCTCAACAGACCAACACTTAATGGTGTTATGTTTTTACGAAAATATAAGGAAAATTACTTTTCTGTGTGGAAACACCACTTTGACAGAAGGTGTGTTTGTAACCCAACTGTCTAGTAATGTGGGAATTTCAGTTTGACTAATTGTGTGGTTTAGGACAAATTTTCGTTTCCTGAGCGACGCTCTTTTCAACGCCTACGTCTCTGTTCCCTGCACTAATTTTACAAAATACTATGTGTATTTCTAATGTCCCTCAACCACATGCCATATTCCACCTGCTCTGTTTAGCCCTTTAAAACCTATTGGTCACTTTACGCACAACCAGATTCTGCTCACACACTGCGTGTAAGTGGATCTAAGAATAAACAACGTTATTTCTCTGTACAGCATTAACTGACTGGTTTTTATAACCGAGACAGAGTGTGTTTCCTGCACGGTACGAAGTGAATCTTTACACATAATGCAGGTTAATATTAGTCCTTACAGGGTTAATCGCCATAATACATCCCTCGAAAGAGATTAGGAGAAAGATAAATATGTGCTTAGGCGAAGAGAATATTATACACATATTACCGGATTCTTTAGAAACACAAATTGGAGAATGAAAATGTTAAATGAAAAGTGGTTAAATGTGAATAAGGAGATACCCTACATGAAAATATTAAGAACAGCTAACAAAGATCAGATAAAAAATTTAGGCAGATATTTAGACAAAGTCAAGTACAAATGGTTTAATCAGAAAAAGAACTATCAGTGTGTACTGGTATGCATGATATGGTGAGGGACTGCCACCGCCAAAACCCCGTGTTAATCGGCAGGTAGCATTCAGCACTGTTAGAACTAAATTAAAAAAAAAATATTATTATTATTATTATTATTATTATTTTAGGCGCGGTAAAGGGTAATACTTATGATATTCCTTGTTATAACTAGTAATTTCCTTTACCATTTCTGATAACTGCATTCATGCGGATAACGGGATCGCAGTAAGAGACCGCCGTCGGTTTATAAGTTAGGCAATTTCAGTTACAGCGCCACTGGAACTGCAAGTGGGTATCGCACCACATTCAGATGGCGAAGAGTTCGACCACAAAACTTTCATCTGATGTAATCTCCAGTTCTGAACAATACATGAGAGCACTAATTAGGCTTTACTATATTCTATACGTTGCTACTCATTCCAATACTCCTTTCAGGACACAATTTTTACAGGTTTTAATTATGTGCTGTCTGAAACTGTGAAGATCGACGAGCACAAAACTACAGCTTTACCTGTTGTTACGTGTGTGCGTGCGTGCGCGCGCGCGCGCGCGTGTGTGTGTGTGTGTGGGTGCGTGGGTGTGTGTGTGTTTAAAACATGTTCCATTGCCGTAAGGGAGGAATATACACAGAGTGAGGGTCTTTCAGAAGAAGGCGCTGAGAACAGGGAGAAAATAGCAAGAGGGTGTAGGAAATTAGGTGTTAAGAAACGACATAATTCTTTTCCTTAACCCAGTATCATTATGATAATCATATCCTGGTGAATGAGATAACCTGGAAAAGTGTTATGACGAATAAAGACGAAAAATATATAAGCCTAAGCAATGTTAATCGGAAATGCTGAAGACAGAAGGCAGTTTTGACAGGTTCATGTAGATTTAAGTATTATACATACTGAAGTCTCTTTTAAGTAGATACGGTGTGATATGGCGGAGTGGATTAAAATAGCTCAGAACTGGGTCCAGTAGGCACAAACGGAAATGTTAGAGTTCCATAAATGTCGGGGAAATTTACTGAATAGCTCCGCCACTACCAGAGTCTCAAAGGGGTTCTGCTCTACACGGCAAGTTATTTAGTCACATCAATACACAGAGATTAGTGCTGCGATTTTAGACATTTGATCAACAATTCAGAAATAACCTACAAGGTGGAGGAGGTATGGTTCCAGTCCTTCTTAATCGTCGGCATTAGACAGATATCAGAGGTTAGTTAAACAACTCCGACCGCTCTACCTCCCGGACAATACGCCAGTACCCACGGTGCAAGAGGCTGGATAGGCCCCAGGGATGGGATGGAGAAATTTCCGCCCCACTCGGATTACAACAACCCTCCCTCCCCCCGGTATTCTCGTAACGTCCGGCCCACGGTTCAACTCACTGAGGAAACTAAGCCACTCGGTTCACACATCAGTGCGTGCACAGATGGACGGAGGACGACCCCAGTATGCGTGGGTTTTAACAGAACACAACCTTCCATTCATCCATTGATTAATGCACCTGGAATCACGGATCACTGAGGCTTGAACCTTGTGTGTACTGTAACATGACATTTCGTATTTGCTTCGACCCTGGTTGCTGCAAGTATCAACACGTTTTCTACAGAATCTCTATATTTCATCCACTCTCGTTTAAACCAATCCTGCGGCCACCCGAAGTCCGTAAAATAAATTTGTAAATATAACATCATTAATAATGGTCATGTTTTTTATGAACTCATTGGTTTCACAGGCATCATCTGTGCTGGATGATCACAGTTTCCCGTATAACCTTACCACTTCAAAATTAACCACAAAAGTGTTGTCATATTGCTGTCTGTAAATTAGTACTGAAGTACATTTACTAGGTTGTGTATTTGAATAAAATAAGGCATAATATTACGCAAGAAAACCTCAGTGTGTTATTACTAATTACTATTAAAAGTACTACCAGTAGAGTAACACATTTGTCGGTAACGTTCAGAGTATTGGACATTCCTAACGCGATGGGAAAACATCGTTTTAGGTGGAAATACATTGAAACTCCCGAAATACGGTGACGCAATTATCACGTTGATAAGAAGGAAATTAATCTAAGTTCGGAAGTCCAAAAGATTTTCTTCTTAAACCAGATACTGAACTACTGACACACACAGTGTCACTCTAAAACCAGCCACAGAAGTACTGAACACACACACACACACACACACACAGTCTCATTCTAAAACCAGCTGCTGAAGGGACTGCTACACAAACACCACTGTTCTAAAAGGCCTACTGAAGTATTCAGTGCACAAAGAGTATCGTTCTGCAATCACCTATTGCAGTACGCAGCACACATCATTATCACTCCGAATGCATGTTCTGAAATACTAAACAGACAGACACCAGCTGGCCTACAGTCTGAGAACGGCTTTGCTTCTCGGGCCTAGCACAGTACGTCTAAACCGTTACACGTATTCGCTTCATGCATTCCACAGCGTTTACTTGATAAAAATGAACAAATATGAAGTCCAGTATGCATTTTGGATTTATTACTGTGGTCCTAACCTCCTTTTTGCCTGAGAAGGGAGGAAGATCCTGTCCCAGAAAGGTGGCATTGAGTTAAAATACCATTACCTTTGGACAGAGTTGAGAAAAACCATGAAGCAGATGCTGCCCGGTACACGTTTAATGTTTTAGACTTCGAGAACAGAAACCAATCTCAATATAAATATACAATTATAACCTCATAGAGAAGAGAGTTCGCTTCGACAAAAAAGACCAATCAATTAGTGTTGAGCAGAAAATAATGGTTGATTTTTCTTGAGACACACAGTACACGAATGCACCCTGTGGATATAATGCGGAGTTCGTAACGCCGAACCTGGCGGTATATGCAGCAATCACCAGGAATTAAAAAATGAACGAAAAACGAAACGTTCATTAGCAAAAAGAAGTGATAAATAAATTACAATTAGTTAATTAATTAATTAATTAATTAATTAATTAATTGATTAATTCAGTTTATTCTTGTGGGTCATGTGAGGTTGACTCTACTGAATGAGGATAGTATAGAGCGGCGGAATGTTGTGAATACGACAATGAATCTTCTAATTTGATAACATTCATCCGTCTGTGCTATGGATCATTCAGTAAAATATTTAAATAATCCGTCCAGCACAACTGTGTATATTTAGAACAGCAGCTACATGTTTCGGTCACAACTGACCATCATCGGGGCTATTATACAGTACTGAGTAGAGGGCAGAACCTAATACATGTGGCTTCATTGTTCGCGCGACGTCTAACGACTTAAGATCCTTCGGTCTTTGGAAGCCACGTCAGGAATGAACGTGCCGATGCCATCCGAACCCTTTAAAACATCAATGAAGAACCCGAATATCACATATAAACCACATAATAGTGGGAAAGTGGCACGTTAATGAATATTAGACAATGACACACGTCAAAAATAACCGGGACATACTTCCCTAATTCGGCGTAACATACACAAACCATCGGCTCAGCACTGAATACGTAGCTGACGCCTCTGACACAAGTTTCTTCACATAATGATTAAGGGAACTTAAAAAAAGGTTAGCAGTTAGTAGCATTCATCTAACGAATTTTTCATCGTTGGTTGAAAGTACTTTAATGTTAAAACTTACATCTGGCTAAAAATTCGTGAAAAATTCCATAAATGTCATCTAGCTTCGACTGACCAAATAAAATTACAATTTACCATCGTAATAACTGTGAACTTGTGGGATCCCGCAAAGCAAACAATTATGTACATTACATTGTATGTCCTTCTAAATGGTGTAATAGCCCGATGATTGCCAATTGCGAACGAAACACACAGCAGCTCTGTTAAATAAACACCGATGTGTTGGACAGACTACTTAAACGCTTGTTCTTGAGGGAATCTTCCGTCCCATATAAGGTAGAAACTGTTCTGAATTCTTCAGGGAATATCAGCTTCTCATTAAGGGTATGCTGTATAGTCTTATTAATTTTTAATCTTGTTTGTCAGATCTTCACGTGAAGCTGAAAATAAGCGTAAATCCTCCAAAGTTAACAGAAAAATTTGGAGTACAGTTTACTCATCCAATTAATAAAATCTCTTCAGAGAAGCATCTACATTACACTATTAAGGTAATAATCTTAAGTCCAGGTAACAAATTTGAAAATTGGAGATAAATACACACACGTAAGGAAACAACTACTTTAATTATTGAATATCTCTTCATTGTTTGCAGTCTCTAGCGAAGTACACTGAAGGGCCGCCTTCCGCTCCCTTCTCGTCTCACTGTTTTAATCATCGTCTTTCCATCGACCGGCTCCCAGTAGAACCATTTCAATTAGTTTTTTGATTACGTACCTCCATCTCGTCCAATACTGTGATGAACAAACGTGGGTTTATTGATCACACCATTCTTTTCTGTTCAACGCGTCGTTACTTGTCAGGACATTTAAATAAAATATACATTCTAGAACACACTGCACATACCATTAATTTTGGCATAAATTACGGAATATTTCTCTTACATCTTTATCAATCGGTGTCCGTGTAGGTCGCATAATATAAATTATAATGACATTTCGTCAGTTTGTAAACGGCTCTCATATTTGGTGCAAAACGTTAAATATTCTAGATAAACTTCTGTAATTTTCATGAAGTACCCTAGGTTTACATAACAGTATTAAAGCACAGCCCTTTAAATAATGACCACCATTTGATTCTGTTACACCAGTCTGGCTATTTTCTTAAATTCTTAAGTAAGACGCGTAAGAAATAAGCAAAGTGAATACAGTGTGCACACACGTTTATTCCAAACCAATCTGCACAATTGGTTTTAGTGCCCTACATGTTTCGGTTGCAAACCGCAGCAATATCCAGGGAGCCACCAGTGTTGAACACATGTACAGCGTGCTTTACAGGTTGACAGATATAAATGGTAAAATATTTATACACATTAGTGTCATTCCATAGATGTACTGTATTATTAAAACATTTTTAAAATTATAACACAAGTATTAAAATTACGTAAAGTGTGTGGAATGGCACTAATGTGCAAAAATATTTGACCATTTATATTTGACAACCTGTATAGCACGCTGTACATGTATTCAACACTTGTGGCCCCCTGAAGATGGTTGCGGTTTGCAGCCGTAACATGTAGGGCAGTAAAACCAATTGTGCAATTAGCTCGGAATAAACTTGTGTGTGTAAGACAATTGCACGGAAAATGTACAATACTAAATGAATATAGAGTATTTAAATTTTTAAACAACTTACTAGTTAAGTACAACTGCGTTCTTTAGGAAATCACCTCCGCACACTGCTGTCTTCTGAAAGCCGAAATTTATTACTAGATACACATATGCAGTAGGTGCTCCGTTGCAGCGGCGTCTCCTTGTGTCTATTTGTTGACTGACGTTTACTCGGACATGGAATACGCGCAGGAGAGACACTATCTGTTTGTGCTGCCATAAATTACACAGAACGAGGAACTGAACCAGTCGCCTAATCACACAGATTTGCTCGCTGCATTAGGTTGATTACATAGTAACAAACGTATGAAACGTTGTACGGGACACGAACAAGGAACCGTATCAAATAGTAATAGTCTATGGGATTATCAGAATATAAGGGAATATGTCTGTACTTCTATAAAAGTTCAGTCTACAAACCTGCAAGGAAAAGACGCGTTCGAAGACAGATTTGTACCACCAAAAGCAACACGGACCTTAACATTAGCGACAGGATGTTAAGAGTGTGGATTGGATGCTACTGGCTCAGTGTGGTGTCCAATGGTGCGGTCTTGTAAATATGATAAACAATTTTGGCTTTATAGAAGGAAGAAATTTCTTGAACATGTACAGTAACCGCAGTTTCTCTAATATCCTCTACGTAGCTGTTCATGTGAACACTCCTGAAGTGTAATTTAACCTTTTAAAGCCTAGCGGTAACTTTGCGTACGACCAGGTTTAACATTAAAAAATTCTACGTGGTGCCCACATTGCGTTTATGTGTTTTGTACGGATCTCAGAACAAACAGCAACTTTTGCCTTATAAAACATTAAGAGATTGGTTTTTATAACCGAAGTGGAGAGTGTTTACAGCGCGGTACGCACTGAGTCCTTATATAAAACAGATACGCTTCGTCTTTAAAGGGTTAATTCAGTGAACTGATCGGTAAGTGTGACATCTCGCCTGATTTTCATCAAGGCTTATTCTACTGAGATTTTCTGCGGTGCAATGAAGAGAGTAATAAATTATATTATTCATCAGATATTAGTTGGGTGGCAAAATCAAACAGTATAAGAGTACAACATATTCTGCAGGAAGCGAACGTAACACAAAAATATTCAGAATTGTTGCCAGTTAAGCCTGAATCAAAACATGACACTGGTACACTAATGTTGATAACAAGGAAATATAAAAACATATCACCACGATGAAAGCGTGTAAGAGCGCGGGATCGTTTCAACTTGTTTCGAACGGAATATAGTGAAATGCCCGTGAACGTGGCTATGAAAATTCCAGTACTATAAAAACCAGGGAATTGTAAGGTTACGAGCTTCTACCGACTTATCTGGCACAATTTTGTCCCACGGTGTTCGTTACAGAATCATCTACATTCTAACAAGTACAGAGAACTGAATCGAACTGAACAAAGGAACAGTCGACTTAAACAACAGTTATCGTCTTCTAGGGACACACTATACCGACATCCATCGAAATGTCGATTTCTGTAATCACACACAGGGGAATGATCATTCGGAATCGAGTGGGCTGCAGAAGGTCAGTAGTAGCCGTTCTACATTAGAGCAAGCGAACAGAGCTGTGGGCTCAGTTGCGTTTGATTTCAGGTCGTTACGTTACTTTCATAGCATCTCTGTCTTAAAGGTCCTATATTTCAAGGGTAATTACATTTCCTGCGCCCAACCTGTGACATTTGCAGCTCTTTGCACTTTCGCCTCACGAGACAAAACTTAGACGTAGTAAGTACTGAAATAACCGTACGAAGACAACTGCTTGTTGTCATACTTGTTTCTTGGTTGATTTAACTTCTCTTTCAATATCTCGAATCATAAGATGAATAGGGCACAAGAAATTAGAGGGGGCGTGACAGGAATAGGTACTGGTCGGAATTGAGTAATATGTGGGCGTCTTTCTGGTAGCAGTCAGATAAAACAGGTAAAGGCTCAGTTAAAGAATCGGGTCTCCAAGCCAAGATTTCTAACCAGTTTCCGAAAATATGCAGCAGCAGTTTTACAAATTATATTTACAAGTTAGTATTTGCTACATCTAGGCGAAGCCAGATGCTCCACAATATTTTAATTTACTGGATAACGTCCCAATAATGTAACTTAGGCTCCATCGGTAGCCATAAACTACCATATACGCCCAAACTCCGAAAACGTTGTGCACTCCTATTAACAATACTATATTCTTTATCGAAGTGATGTTTATATACGCGAGCTCAAGTACGAGGAGCATATAAAAATCCTTTTACAAATGTAACACTGATTAAAAAATGTTGAAGAAAATTCATCTTGATTTTTGTACACAAGCAAATGATTCTTAACACCATATTTCGATGCATTTTTGTTCAGATTCCTACTTTAAAATGTATAAATTTGGAGTAAATAGACGGCTTTAAATTTCCGGTGTTACAACATGAACCTTATCAACATTTCAGCTATTACTTGCAGGATTTCACAAAACTGTTTTCTAATATAATGTTATCCTAAACCAAATACATAGTTTTACACGTACTAAATACACTTTCGATAACACGCAACAATGAAAACCTTAACCCCTAATAGCATTCATAAAATACTCGGGAATTGCTTCTGTCTCCAGAATAACCAAGAGAACAAAACAGCAGTAGTAAATTCTGTTCAAATACATTTATTCTTAAAATGTTCAGAATATAAAAATGTTTTAATCTTAGAATAATACGAAAAAATAATATGAGACGTTAACTACAAATTATGTGTTACACTATTTAAATATTTTACGAATAATACTTCCTTATTCATTCTGTAGTCTGTCTCGCGACAGGTCCGTAGCCCCTTCCAAAGCTAGTTCTCCACAGACTGCGATCTAGTGCTTCCTCTTTCAATTTCCATTATCCTCGCTTTTCCTTAAATTTTTACGAACTTACACGTGTAAGAACTAAAGAATTTCTTTTGTGTAAACTTACCCTCTGATTTAATTAAATGCTGTTGTTTACCATAGCAATGATTACTGTTTTCAGCTACACAGTTTAAGCAATGCAGTGGTAAAAATCGTTAAAAATAGAGACATGTACAAGTATATTTATATAATTAAATTAATCACAATGAGAATAGGTAAAACTGAATTCGCTAGGAACGCATTCAAGACAGGTTTATGCAAATCATAACTATAGCTGACATGGGATATATATCCACACAAAAAAAGTGTTTTTAGAAATAACGTTTAAACGCATCACCCAGACTAATGCCACGGACAGCTGTACGAAACACGTAGTGGAGTGTCTGGCAGCTCAAAGTGACACTCTAAACCGTCGGCCGCTACTTCAAATGGAGACAAAAAGCAACCGAATGCTCCTGCAAAAGTTTACCTCTCCATAGGGGAAATAAAACGAATTTATAATTCATTTTAAATTTGAATGCGACAAATTCATTCTGAGGGTTCCGTTCTCCTGGATTGTAAAGCCATGTTATTGGATAATCGGTTCTCGACGTTTCAAGAAAAAGCAATGTACTCAACGTCGAGGTTTGAACACTTAGACATCCTTAGCTCTAAAAATACTGGCGAGTTGCGTCAGAAGAGCCACTCCTTGTCGGCTTTCTGCAACTATTCAGTATATTCATAGTTACCCTTCACATCTTGAGCATGTATGATGCAGATGCAGGCCTATATCAAGAACTCAAAAACACCATACAGATAAGATATATATTTATGTTTAAAACACGGATCTAAAACTGTCCTACTACTTTAATAGTAAAAACCCAGATTAATACAAAAACACTAATCACCAATAAATGCATAAAGAGAGTTTTATCATCAATCGTACCACACTCCTCCATGTTTCGACCCTGCTGGGTCATCTTCAGGGAGAACTTTTTTGTTATCATTACACTAAGGTTGCACTTTATAGTACTAGGCCGGGACCGCAGGGAGTTCACGCCTCCAGTACACAGTACACAGTCAACAGCACATTCTCACTCAACTATAAAGTGCAACCTTAGTGTAACGACAACAAAAAGTTCTCCCTGAAGATGACCCAGCAGGGTCGAAACATGTAGGAGTGTGGTACGATTGATACTAAAACTCTCTTTGTGCATTTGTTGGTGATTAGTGTTTTTGTAAAATATAGTGCACGGACATGCAACACATTAAACCCAAATTAATGTCAGTTTTGGTGGGGTCACAAAAAAAAAAAGGAATAAAAATATATGTAACCCTTTCTGGATTATTTCTACACTCGTGCACGAAACCAATAAGGGCTTGAAGAAATACAACAAGTTTTAGTTCACATTACAATGGAACGGACTGCGCACTGCGAAAAACCTGGTGTTAGCAGGCGCAGCACCACCTGTATTACAACGACTCAACAAATAAATATCTAAATATCTAGCTTAAATATCTAGTTAACACTACAAACGAGAATCCTTACGAAGGGACTATTTTTTCAGTAAACCAAGAGATTCCATTCATGGAATGCAAAGATTCACTGCGGTGTTTACTACAAACCGCCACTGAAACCGCCAGAACAATACTTCCAGTTACTCGAAGTTATGTCAGGTTTCGTACACCTCGACTGTAACTGTCCATCCCATTGCTGTTCACATGGCGCAGCTGATGCTAGAGCTACTGGCTACAGGACGGTGCAGGCGCTTCCGGATAACACAATACATAGCCAGGGAATATCGGCACGGGAGTGTCAGACTGTCAGTGGCGAAACACGTAACCACAAGAAGGTATCCGGTGAATAATTACATTGCCTGTGCGTTGATCTGATTTACTCAATGAATTTCTTGAAACGATTCGAAGCAACAATTGCCGAACAATTACACTCACGTTCACAGGAATGTTGATTGATTGCCAAAGAACGAAAGCTGTCGATGTGTCCCTGTACCGCGTAACAGACAATTTGAGCCTCAGCCCCGTGAATTACTCTAACACGAGCTGTAACACATAAGACAGAAGAATGAAACCCAAGAATAAGGTAACAACGCTGAGCTGATACCACGTGTTATATACAGAAGCCACGAAATTTCGCGTACAGGAACATTTCTTAATCCAGTTTCGTTAATTTACTCTTCACTGAGAAGCGAAGAAATTTTCGCTCAAATCTCTGGTCTGGAGGCATGAACCACCGCCAGCGCCCAGGAACTTGGGCCTTTATATGCTCCCATAACGTGAGAATGGTTTCGTTTTTTTGGTCAAAACAACAAATTTTGTCTCCCATCCATTCTCTGTTACAAGCCTTCCAGAGGACAACGGGTAGCAGGTTAGGACTTCAAATTTTTCCCCACAAATCTTCTACTGTTTCAATTAGTTAAAATAAATGCGGAGTGGTACGCCTCTATTCAGACACTAATTACCTATCACTTCACTTTTATATAAATCAGATAATTGCAGAAATCTCCATTTTATAGTCCCATTTTTGAAAATTCGGTCTGAGATTCGAACTACAGACCCTGGCTGGTTATACGAGCAAAACCAGTGACTCCCCAGTCAGTTAGGACGCTGAAGTCTCTGGTTAATAAACAAACATAGTAAAGATACCACAAAACTGAAAACATCAACAAATATATTCTGTTGAAGAAACACGTCAGTTACGGGACAGTTCAACTTTGTTGGGATGTAATAGTGGTGGTAAAATATTTCAAAATTTTGTATGAACTTCTAATCATCAAAAACCAGTATAAAAGTACCCATCTTACTGTCTTGTTGTGCAGACCATCGATACCAAAACTGCCATTGCGCGTAAACCAGAGCCAGCTTCATCCATCCCTGATTCCTACTTAGTCCCGAAGGTCCTAAAGTTTGAAGCCTAGCGGTAACTTTACATACGACCAGGTTTAACATTAAAAAATTCTACGTGATGCCCACATTGCGTTTATGTGTTTTGTACGGATCTCAGAACAAACAGCAAATTGTGCCTTATAAAACATTAAGAGACTGGTTTTTATAACCGAAGTGGAGAGTGTTTACAGCGCGGTACGCACTGAGTCCTTATATAAAACAGATACGCTTCGTCTTTAAAGGGTTAATGGCATCCTCCCACTCCCTATACTATCTTCCGAGTTGAAGCATACCAAGGGGCTTCCACGTCAAAATACTCTACACACACATTTTATTCGCAGGCTAACCGCATTTCCCGCCCACTGAAGACTACACTTCATTATCCTAACAGCAGAGGACATGTACCAATCATGAATTCCCTCGTTATGCAAACTTCTGAGTTGTCTTCGCCAATCTTTCTTAAACCTTACTATTTCCATTAGCACACTTTATTTTCATTTTATGATACACCTGTACAATGAAATTACCGTAAACCTGTATGCACCGTAGCTAACAGGTACACTACTGTCTCTGTGTACAATAGATTTGTGGCTATTTGCAAATATCACGACGAACGGTGACAGAAAAATCTTACAGAAAGCCCGTGTCAAGTGTAAGCCGTCGAGGTCTTCATCAAGTCGGTGAATACCATTCCATCTTCTCTCCCCCCCCCCCCCTTTCGCCCGCATTCTCATTAAGGTATACTGTTGTGCCGCCAACTGAGAAACTCCGGATTACGCGAAGCCTGTTTGCGATTTGAAGCGTCAAGAGACTGCCGTACCTTTAATCAAGAGTGAACGTACGAAGTTAACGTTGATTACATGGCAGATAACACTGCCAATATCAGTGAGACAGAAATACAACGCTTAATTTAAAATAAGAATTTTTATTGCTGGGTGCCTAGCGAAGAGCTGCTGCGAGATTACTATGCACTCGGGCGAGAATGGTAGGCAGCCACGTTTAAACTTGCTTCTCGCAGCAGGAATATTGCACAAGATGGCAAAATTTGAATTTCTTTTTCGACTTACCGTCGTTTACTCAGAATTCTAGGTTTTCTGGATTAAAGTGAGCCTTATTTATTTTACACGCAGCAAAACAAGTTTTCACATTCGTTTTCGTCAACGTCCCGAATAAGCTGATCTTGAATAAATGCAAAAAAACTGATCATAAACGTTACAGTCAAGAATCAATTATAATCTTACTGACATAACTAACTAACTAACTAACTAACTAACTAACTAACTCCATAGAGCAGAGGCCTCCTTGAGAAGCTAACAGCTTCTCAGCTAGTCAAGAAATTCCCCGCATTTTATGGAACCCGAAGGTTAATTACCGCATTCACAAGATCCCGCCACCTGTCCCTATCCTGAGACAGCTCAATCCAGTTCATGTCCCCAATCCCACGTCTTGATCCATTTTAATATTATCCTCCCATCTACGCCTGGGTTTCCCAAGTGGTCGCCTTCCCTCAGGTCTCCCAACCAAAATCCTGTATGCACCTAGATTTTCCCCCATACGTGCTACACGCCCCGCCCATCTCATTCTTCTCGATTTGATTACCCGAATAATATTTGGTGATGAGTATAGATCATTAAGTTCCTCGTTATGTAGTGTTCTCCACTCCCCTGTTGCCTCGTCCCTCTTAGGCCCAAATATCCTGCTCAGCACCCTATTCTCGAACACCCTCAGTCTTTGTTCCTCCCTCAGTGTGACAGACCAAGTTTCACACCCATACAAAACAACAGGTAAAATTATAGTTCTGTATACCCTAATCTTTGTATTTTTGGATAGCAACCTGGAAGACAAAAGATTCTGCAACAAATGATAGCAAGCATTCCCCGACTTCACTCTGCTCTTAATTTATTCATGAATGGAGTTTCGATTCGTTAGGGTTGCTCCCAAATATTTGAATTCTTCCACCCTTTCAAAGGATTTATTATCTATATTTATGTTGTGATTGTGTCCTGCATTCTGATTTCGAGACATGACCATGTACTTAGTTTTCCCAGCATTAACTTCTAGACCAATCTCCTTACTAGCAATCACTAAATCTTCTGTGTTTTTCTTTATACTATGTATGCTTCCACCCAATATATTAACATCATCAGCATAGACCAGAAGCTGATGTGTACCATTCAAATTCAAGCCCTCCTGGTTTTTCTGAACCCTCCTAATGGCATATTCTAAAGCAAAGTTGAAAAGCAATGGCGACAGAGCATCTCCTTGTTTCAAGCCATTCTTAATAGGAAACGTGTCAGACATATGTTTGCCTACCCGAACTCTGCTATACGTTTCACTTAGACACATTTTTATTAACCTTACTAGTTTCCTGGGCATACCGAACTCAATGAGAATATTATACAAGACCTCCCTCCTCACTGAATCATAGGCTTTCTTGAAGTCTATAAATAGCTGATGCCCTGCCTCATTGTATTCCCATTTTTTCTCAAGTATTTGACGAATGCTGAATATACGATCAGTAGCTGACCTATTACGTCGAAATCCACGCTCATGATCCCCAATAATTTCCTCTGCATATGGAGTTAACCTTGACAAAAGAATGTTGGATAGAATTTTGTACGTAGTCGACAAAAGTGATATGCCTCGATAGTTACTACAATCTGTTTTATCACTCTTCTTATAAAGAAGCACAATGACCGACTCCTTCCATTCCTCAGGCAATTCCTCCTTATTCCAAATAGAAATAATAAGTTTATGGATCTGAGACCGAATTATCCTACCCCCTGCTTTAATCAATTCTGCTGGAATCTGATCAATACCTGGTGATTTGTGACTTTTTAGTTTTTCAATAGCCATCTCAACCTCAAAGGCACTGGGCTCAGGAACTAGTGGTTCTGCCGTATGTACTTCAGTCTGCCTAACATCATTAACCCCGTGTATATTCAACAGCTGGGAGAAATGATTCCTCTACCAAGCCAAAATACTGTGGGAGTCTGCAACCAGGTCGCCCTTCTCATCCTTACTACATTAGTTCTAGGCTGGTACTCACTCTTAAACTCATTGATACCCCTACACAAGTCTCTGATGTTCTTGTTCTTACTGTTTGTTTCAAGCTCATTAATTTTAGCTTTCAGATATTCCTTCTTTTTGTGCCTGAAATGTCTGCTAGCTTCACGTCTTACGTTGTGCAGATTATCTCCATTATTTTGGTTTGGATTCTGTAACCACTGAATTTTAGCCTGCTTCCTTTATCTAAACATTCTGCACATTCTGCTTCAAACCACTGTTTATGCTGCTTCCGTTCATGCAGACCTAGACTCTCTAGAGCTGAGATTTTTATATTCTCTTTAATGTTTTCCCAAGCCCTATTTATGTCCTCACTAATATTTAAGTTTTCCAAAGCTGCAAACCTGTTTGAGATCTTAAGCTGATACTCTTTCCTAACCTCTAGTTCACTTAGTTTCTTGAGATTAAATCTCTCTGCATCAAACTTCTGTGCTGCTTGTTTACTTACTGCCAGTCTTTCCCTAACTTTTGCAACCACCAGATAGTGATCAATATCACAGTGAGCTCCCCTGAAAGATCGCACATCGAGTATACCGGAATGCCGTCTCCTATCTATCAATATGTGATCGATCTGATCGTGAGTCTTCCCATCAGGAGAGGTCCAGGTGTATTTATGAATTTCGGTGCGGGAACATCGTGTTCCTAACAACTAGATTCTTTGATGCGGCAAAGTTTACTACTCTAACACCATTATCATTACTATCCTGATGTAAACTCTCATTCCCAGTAGTCGGTTTGAAAGTATCCTCTCTTCCCACTTTTGCATTAAAATCTCCTAACAGAATTTTCATATGGTACTTAGGAAAATGATCAAAACGCCCTTCTAATTCCTCATAGAAACTGTCCTTTGAATCATCACCTCTGTCTTCCGTTGGTGCGTGCGCATTCAGAAGAATGATATTACACCAGCGGCCTCTCAGCACTATGTATAATATCCTATCACTAACAAGTTCCACTCTCTTGATTGCTGATACTATTCTCTGGTGTACAAAAAAACCTGTTCCCAATTGATGATTTTCCTGCCCTTTGCCATAGAAAAAACTATACTCCCCGGCTCTTACAGTCCCTTCTTTGTCCCACCTAACCTCCTGTACACCCACTAAATCTAACTTATACTCAGCTAATTCCCTGGCCACTGTCATAAGTGACCCTGACCTATACAGGCTCCTCACATTCCATGTTCCAAAACTCATGTCCCTTTTCCGTAGCTGGGGTCGTACCAAAGAATCGGCCAAGGTCCGGGGCTTGTCCATATGTTTCGTAACATAATAGTTTCTTTTACGGTGAGGAGTTGTTAGCACCTCGCCCAACCCCCAAGCTAGAGGACCACCCCTTGTCGGCTGTCCTCGACTGCTTATTAAATGTATTCGCAGCTGCTGTCCATAACTGGGGGGGCCGTTCCTCCATCCGCAACCTGAGGACGCGTCATGCCGTGGTGACAGGGACCCACTTAACACGGATCTTAGTGACATAATCTTCTTTAATTTGAACTTTGTCCATCGTATAATTTTTGATGAAGCATAACGTTTCGGAAGCCCGCTTTGCTTCCGTTTTCAGACAAGAAATGCACCTGATCTGGTGGATCCCTTGGATAGAGCTATTTGCCCAGTGACTGGGAACAGCTGTAAGTACCGCTCAGGAAGGCGATAACGAGGAAAATGGATGGTGAGTCGGGGTGACAGATGACAAACGGCTGAGCAGCAGGTGCGATGTGCTACAGAGAGTTACTGGACACATCGATCATAGCACAAAAAATATATCAAGATGCTAATGAAACGGATGCATCATTTATGAAGACTGCATGATTCGGCGGAAACAACAGAAGAAAGTGTGACTTCTGGTCCTGGCACTAATAAATAGCAACCTTTAGTAGAGTTCTTCTTCAGTCTCTAACAGTGGCTTAGTGTTAAAACATCCTGCCATTGAGCAACCGCGAAGTTCCCTTACTGTGTTTACAACATGCTAACATTTACTTCTTCCCGGTCCCAATCCAAACGGGCAAAAATGTGGCTACAAACCCATACAGGGGCACGAAAACAAAGTGTTGCAACTGATTGAACGTCAGTTTTAAAATGATACAGACTTAATTCTTTGAACCGTTAACCTTTTAAAGCCTAGCGGTAACTTTACGTACTACCCGGTTTAACATTAAAAAATTCTACGTGGTGCCCACATTGCGTTTATGTGTTTTGTACGGATCTCAGAACAAACAGCAACTTTTGCCTTATAAAACATTAAGAGATTGGGTTTTATAACCAAGGTGGAGAGTGTTTACAGCGCGGTACGCACTGAGTCCTTATATAAAACAGATGGGCTTCGTCTTTAAAGGGTTAATATAACTCATAAAAAGGTGTGGCTCAGTCAGTATACATTGGCCTCCTGAGTGACCAGTCTGCGACATCTCTGAGCAGCAGTCATTGCTACTACAACAGAAAATGGCCCCAGCATTATTAGATGTGTTTCGCATTTAAAAGGTCAATGTCTGCAGCATTATCATCAACACGGGCTGTAAGTGTACTTAATTAATTGTAACTGAACATACCCTGACAGCCTCATTACAGGATTTACGTTACGAATTTAATTTATTTTATAAAATTTGTTCATTTTTTCCAGCATTGCCACATTGCTATTCTAATCTCGCTGTTGTGGAAACTAGAGACAGTTAATTCTGTCTGCATAATTGAGTACGTCATTGTGTGGTTAATACAATAGATTCTAGAACAAGCACATCGCTGTCTACAATGGTCCGTCCTCCGGAGAGTTATCCATCTCCCAGTCCACAGTCCAACCTCCGGTACTCTAATGGGTTAATAATTTATTCACACTGACCTACATAAAAGTTTATTTCAAAACAGAATATCATGACATCAGCTCTAAAACAGAAATCAACCCAAACTTTAATATTTTCGGGCGATATACAAGTAAAATACTCCGACATGCTCGTCATCTTGTCCATCTCCCAAAAACTGATGATTAACTCGAATGTGAAAATATCTAAATATACAGCCGATGTCGGGGTAACAACAAAAACGTAAGGGCACAAATCGCAACCTACAGAATGGCTCTCATACACACAGATGGAGCAAATGAAGATTGTTAGTTGAAATGAAATTGACAGGAGAAAACCGAAGTACTCAGAGGAGGGGGGGGGACCTGCCCCAGTGCCACTTTGTCAACCAAAAACTCCACACGGACTGAGCCGGGATCGAACCCGAGCCTCCGCGGTGGGAGGCCGGCGGCTAACCGTCTGAGCCATGGCACGGCCTTCACCTCACTCAGTATAAATGTCACAGGCACACTTTCATGATGAATGCAATGAACCTTCGAGTTTCTTAGCAGTGCGCATTTCTTATGTACCCCAGAAGGAACTTCTCTAACGAGTCTGTTGGTTTAGCAGAACGGATTAGTAATACCTTCACTGGCAACAAACATCCTACGCTACTGAAATAACGTACACACGTAAATTAAAAACATTGCCTTCATGAGTTGCACTCTTTTACTATGTCGTCAGCCAAGATTTCAATGACATATTTAACGCTGTAAATTTCAAGTGTTTATATTAATTCACCAAGCACAAGTGGATGGGCTGTTGAATAAATATGTAATTATCAGTTCACTTATACTGCAGACCACAAACCATTGTACATTCTACAGCGCTGACCCCATGTCATCAATAATTAAATTTAACTGATTAACAGCACCATAAACAACACTTTAAACCTGCGTGGGAACACCAGAATCAAAGCTTGTTGTCTAATGGAATAAAATGATTCCCCACGCACTGCAGAATGACTCTGATTTTGTGATATACAACACAAAACATAGAATGTTTAGCATATAACTGAATAAATACGTCTGAAATTTCTCTATATCTAGGATTTATCAGACAAACAAACTCCATACTAAGAAAGAAGGCTTCTGAGGTACGGAGGAATATTTTAACTCCCGAACAACGAAGGAGAGAGAGCAAACACACGAGCCATACAAACAGCAAGCTAAAAATTCAAGACATTTTGCCTGCGATTTGTTATGTACCCTTTATGACGACTCGCAAAATAAATTATATAAATTTCGGAAATATACAGTATTTAATCCAACCATTTGCAAATCAATAATACATAATCATTTGCAATTTCTTGTGTCCCTCTTACATGTTTCGGCCTCTCCAAGGCCGAAGGAAGGTTGTATACACAGGAACACAGATACAGTGAATTCTGTCGAAGATGTGCACGTGTCATGTTAAAACACAACACCAGCAATCATATTTGTTAAAAATGTTTAAAATATAAAAATTACAAACGTTTTGCATTTCGTAACACTATTTTATCGTTCATTGCCGACAAACATCTACATCAATTTAGCCATCTGCATTCTAAGGGACTTATCCTGGTACTATCGGTTGATATTTATGACATGGCAGACTACAATACACAGCAGTCCACTACGTCCATGCACCATAACACCAAAACGCTCTCGAGCTATCAGTCTACCATAAACGAATAAAAAAGCAACGTTTCGGATGGCAGCTCTGTCCCCTTCGTCAGGGTTGAGGTGATTTTTATTTCATTAGTAGCGCTATTTCAACCCCATAAAGTGTGTAACGCCTAAACAAAGTATAATTACTAATGACGGATTTAAAACGATATAAAACGATGCAACTGTCGCCTGTATCGCTATCTGTATCAAAAGATTTGGACAAATAATGAACATTTTCAATTAAATTAATTTCTTTCCGGTCATAGGTTCGAAATCTACAGAATTAGGGCTTCCAACCTCTTAACGGCTATGCAGGTCAATATATTATACTTTAGAAATTATTTTTTGGTATAATGGGGCCATAACCCTCAGTTTATCTAAGTCGGCTGCCGTACTCCTTACGTATGACGATTGTGCTGTATGATTTGGCCTTCTGACCTTTCAGATTATGAGAAGATCGTATCGATTGCTATTTCTCTCAATGATTTCCAACTTTATCATCCACTTATTCGCGAATAAATATATTGCCGGTACACTATATAAATAATTAACAATGGATTTCCGTAACAAATTTTTTTTGTAGTACCTTCCAACAATCACACAACAGTACGCTTTTTAAAGCCAGTTTTATGTGTCATGTACTTTGAAAAGTCTTTCAGTACTAAAATTTAGAGCCCAGACTAATTTGATATATTACTATGACGTCTAAGAATTTTATTACTTAAGAAGTGAATGCAGAAACGCAGTGCCGATATCAATTTTCAGGGAAAATATGTTGTAGACATTTAGCTCGTTGTTACGTTCATCTGTCGAGCAATATTTATGACGGGTATATATCACGTTGAACTGTGCTGGTCTCCTAGTTATATGCGGAAATATGAGTCTGAAGTTTGCTTCTATTTTAGAGATATGATCAACCGTCTTACAATACAGAGTGTCACCTGTCGTAAGGTATATGTTCGCATTGTACCGTTACTGATAAAATTAGTCACAAAATTGTCACTATCCAAGTACTGATGATCATTACAAATTACTAACAATAAAGACGTTCCTTTAACTGTTAATATAATCCTGCCATCTATATCGATATCTCTGTCTTCATTCTCCGCAATTAGAACTTTTAATGCACTTTGGTATAAACATCTAGTCACACTACAGTGATCAAATTATGTAAAATATTTTATGTTATTCATACCGTGCACATTATTATTTGGGCCGCGTCTGTTGACATAATCCTTGAATTTTTGGCGAAGCATGAGACAAGTGTCACACCCCAGCTGCTCTACTCTCCAGATTTGGCCCCTGCGGACTTTTTCTTGTTCCCAAAGTTAAAATCCACCCTAAAAGGTCATCGATTTCAGACGGCAGAGGAGATAAAAGAAAATTCGCTACAGGACCTTCGCGCGATCCCGCAAAACACGTTCCAGTACGCGTTCCAGAACTGGGGGGGGGGGGGGGGAACCGCTGGGAGCGGTGTATCAACAGTGAAGGGGAGTGCTTTGAAGGAGACAAGTCTGTTTAAGCTGTCAGTACAGCAACAAATTAAAATAAAAAATGTCGTCTTCATTTTGGACTTCCCTCGTACAATCAATAACAAGTGTAAAACTCCTACATGTTTCGGCACCGTGATGCCATCATCAGGGGGCTATTCGGAACAAATGAATACCAGCCCAAAACGCCAATCTAGGTATTACGTCGCATTTATTGAAATAATTAAAACAATTAAAGTGTTGTTGAATTTAATATTTTAATCATTCCAATAAGGGCAACTGAATATCCAGCTTGTCGAGTTCTGCTTGTTTTCCTTGTTTTCCTTGTTTTCCTGGTATCGAAACATGTAGGCGTTTATACTCATTCTTGAATGTACTTTATTAAGTGAGTAAGTCTGTTGATGTATTAATACGTAAAACATCATTCAAAATAAATTCATATAATGTCATACCTTTGTGCCACTAGTGATTTATTATCCAGACAAATACAACCCTTGAACACTGTACTTCATTTACTTACTTTTCTACAACACGTTTCGACTGTTTTATTCGGCCACAGCATACTTTTCCCATTAAGTACTTGTGTTTCTGCCTGATTACGGCGGAATAAAACGGCCGAAACATGTTGTAGAAAGTAAATAAATAAACGTACAGTGTTCAAGTGTTGTGTTTGTCTGGACAGTAAATCGATATTGTTCAAAATAAACTACACTAAAATTATATTCTCGCTAACTCAAGATATAAATTGCACCTCTCAGATATCCTTTATTTTATTTGATTTACTCGCAAAATTAAATTGAAACCACACCTAAGACAATGTTTTACGGCTTGGAATTTAAAGGCGATTTAAGCCTAAGTTTCTTTAAACAAAGAAAGAGACGTTTTAGTCCACTAAAGGAAAATGTAATTGAATTTCTGTAGCTTGTAAGGTCTTATTTTGTAGTTAATTCGCTTCTCTAATATTAGTAGATTGGTAGAACGAAAACTGAGCACTTGACTAAAGCTAAGGTTAGAAAGAAAATGAAAGAAACCAAGCATTCTGCGCATGCGCCTGTCATCAACTCCTTTCCCAGTTATGTTTCATCGTAACAGTATTAGTCAGTGCCAACGTTTACTTTTCGTATTACGAGTAGGAAAACCTTTTTCGGAACGGAAAGTAAAGCAACCCCTACCCCCCTTCCTCTCGCTACCCTCTCCCGTCTAACCCCCAAAGGATGGCGTAATCCACGTGCACAGATTTCGTGTTCTCACTCTATTTAACCAAATTTAGTTCACGGGTCGCACTAGAACACACACATGCCGTTTGTGTTAAAGGAGTTTCACACGAAGATGCAACGGGACTGTACATGACACGGAACAAATGAGACATCATTAGTTTTGAGGAAGGGTGTAATGTGTGTGCGCATTTTAATCTTCTAGAATACCGGCACTTCCAATGAGAGATCCACGTGCATTACTCAGGGAAACACGTGAGCATAACATGCACAAATAGAGCAGAGTTCAAAATGACTCTCGCCCTACTAACGCAGTGCACTAAGCGCCATAATAACCCAATAGCTTAAACATTAGATGAATAATAAAAATTATGATTCCCCTGAAATTTGGGGATCTCGAAGTAGTGACTATGAAGACAGCGGTCCTCTGGTACGTGACGCCGTGTAACTTGGAAGATGGGTGCCAATCTTCTACAGAAATATTCTGCCACTGTCTTCAGGATACCTGTCCACCAAACTGCACGGCGTCACATCCTGGAAGACAGCGGTCTGCATTCTGACCTCCGCTTCAAAGATAAGGATACCAAAAATCCCACCTCATTCATCTTGACAGACAATTGTTTCTTAGGTTCCATGACCATGCTATATCAAATACGCAAATAAATTATTTGGGGCCAAATAATCCGCCAAATTGTCATACGCCTTTGATTAGTGAGGAAGGTAAGACGATAGAATTGGAAGCACGAACTCCTGTCAGTCGCTCTTTTGAAGTCGGGATTGAAACTTTGGTACACGACCAGGAGTCCCACCTTGCCACGCTTATATGCACAATGAATTAAAAACAGTAGACTATCCATCGAAATTAGTATTATTTTAATATACTAAATAACTAACTGCATGGAGCAGATGCCTTCTTGTGAAGCTAACAGTTTCTAAGGTAGCCAAGAAATTCCCCGCATTTTATGGAACCCGGAGGTTCATTACCGCATTCACCACAGCCCGACACCCGTCCCTATCCTGAGCCACCTCAATCCAGTCCATGCCCCAATCCCACTTCTTGAAGACCCATTTTAATATTATCCTCCCATCTATGCCTGGGTCTCCCAAGTGGCCGCCTTCCCTCAGGTCTCCCTACAAAAATCCTGTATGCACCTCTCTTTTCCACCATACGTGCTACATGCCCCGCCCATCTCATTCTTCTCGATTTGATTACCTGAATAATATATGGTGATGAGTAAAGGTAATTAAGTTCCTCGTTATGTAGTCTTCTCCACTCCCCTGTCGCCTCTCCCCACTTTAATTTACACAAATCTTTAATGCTGTGACAATCCTACGGGAATATGTTATGGCTGAGAACATTCAGGCCATCATCAGATAATACGCACAGTCGCCGAGAGAGCGTTCGGAGCCAGGAGAAAAAATTTTTCGGGTCCCCCCCGCAAGGATGGATCCGCTAAAAATCTTTACACTAAGTCGGAAAGACAAACTCGCAGTTGCAGAAAGGTTTTGGCTTAGGCTGAAAGGGTTACTTTGTAAAAGTAACAAAGAACGATAATACCGATAAGGACAAGAACAAGTGCAACATAGTGGGGCCCCGGGACTCCTTCCAGAGCGCCGGGCGCTGGTCATTTGTACTGGTTTCCCCGCCCTCTCGCCGGCACTGATCACACGCTATTTAGAGGAAATTACACTGGAAAAATCAGCGGTACCCACGCTTATTTGCAAGTAACGAGATCCCATTTCTTCTACAATTTGTAGCCTCAAACAGCCGTCTCGTAATATCGTGTTCAAATTTGGAAATAACTAACCAAATCGCTGTAGAGGACGACGTTTAGAATTTAATTTTAAGTTGTGTATATATGACATATTTATACGTTAAGATTTTTAGTTAAAAACAGAAACAAATAAAATCGTTTTCTTTCGCGACATAATAAAAATGGTCGTCATTGAACATCTATAAGTACTTCGTTTTCCGTGTGTTGTAAAATAAGCGTGTAGGTTTTCACGTGTGTATCTTTCAGAACTGGAGACCTCGTTTCCTCTTCTTCATAAGCATTCCCTGCCCTTGGTCATATGTACTTGAGAGTCAACAAATACATATATTCAAGTAACACATAGTAATCAAGATCACCTGTTTTTTATACTGTCCAATGTCAGAGTCGTAGGGTGTCTACCAGAAAATAAGGTCCAGCAAATGTAAAGAAGTAGTTCATGTGGAAATCCATATAAAATTTAAAATCCTCAGTTATAATAGCCCGATGACTAACTCCCTATATACAACGAGTTCAAGAATGCTTGGATTTATACCTCCATTGTTTGTGTAAAGTGAGGTTCTCTAGCACAAGAATAAATTTACTCTTGTGATATTTTCTCTTGAAGGATGTGACGCGGTGAGGGTTAGTTGTTAGCTACAGAGCAACCACCAACACACACAGTGCAACAACTCAGACAAGCTAAGACCACAACTAAACCGCGGCGGAAGCCTGAAATCTCGCAAATTTTCTCCTTCCCATTTTTACTTGTTCATTAGTCACTGTCGTCGAAACGAAAGCTAAAAGCAGTTTCCGCGCGAACCTCGTGTCGTTTCACATTATACAAAAGAGTTGCATTTATTTTTCAAAAAATCTACCGACGAAGTCGGCACAAATGATAGAGATTTACACTTGTATTCGTGGCGTGTTTGTCGCAAATTTTGGGCTGGAACACCGACTGTTCTTGCTGACACTCTTCGTGATCTTCCTCAGCACCTACTGGCAAAGGACAGGTTAACGTCTCAGTTTAGACAATAACCTTCCTTCCAAATTCATTCCAAGTAACGTACACTGTAATCATTCTATTATTACACTCCATAATACATGAAATAATCTCAGGAACCTTAAATAAAAACACAAATATAAGAAAGAGGTTTGCTTATAGTTTTGTGTATTTTGATATTTAGATAAATCTTGAAAAGAACAAAATGCAAGTACACTGCTGTGCTAGGTACTCGCATATGCAATTAGGGATGCAGGATACACACATGAGTTACATGGTTTCCCTTATATTAAAAAGTTATGAATGGTTTAGTGGGAATCTAGGTCATAATTCAGCAATCTTAAATATTTTTGACGTGCGGGGCGCAATTGAAAAACCCCTTATTAGTGAACGATTCAGATACAATATCGCATTTCCTGTTTTGCAGGTGGTTCAGTTACTGTCACGTATATACTTAAAGGCAAAGAAACGAAATATCAATGAAAAATGAAAACTTATTTTGTTGACATTAAGCCTGTCTTTCATTTATAAACATATTTTACTTAACACACGTTTCAGAAAACAAATTCCCGCACTGATTTTTTGCAAGCCTGGATAGTTCCTCATTGTAACAAATTTCGAAACATACGTAGTACAAACTGTATTATACACCGGAATTACTTGAGACTTTATAATCCTGCATTTTTGACAAAAATACAATACAGTGAAGTTAAAAATTCATAGGATACAACTTTATTACGTACAAATCCGAACGCTAGACTGAGCTACCTTTAGGAACGACAAACCTATAGGTGTGTCAGAACTTTGTAGGTTACATTAATTCAGGCTATTCTCTTCAACTCTTTAAAGCATAAAGTTCATCTAAATACTGTACACACATTCTGTTCCTATGTCATACACTTTCATACAGTGGAAGCAAAGGCACATACAACCCCTCTGTCATTTAAAGTGTTAAACCACAGCAAGATATTACCAAATTGTAGTAAATTATGACCTTTTGCGCGTATAAAATTTAAACACGAATGAAACTGAAGCACAAAGCCCCTCTGAATAAGTGTCTTAAGTTAGATTTTATTTGAGGTGAGGGAGATGCAATAGGGTTGAGTGGTTTAAAGCTCATTAGTCTAACGTAGATATTACATGAAATGGCTTTTTGAAAGGATGTAGGAGGGGAATTTCCAATTTGTTTCCAGGAAAATTGTGGGGTTCTGGGAGAAAGGGTATGGCCATCTATCATAACAAGTAACGCGTAGAGGTAGACTGAAACATCAGTCATGCCACTCCAGGTAAAAGCGTGTAGTTTGGCGAGAGTGAGTTTGTATGTGTGCAGAAGGGAAGTGAGTGTATTACAACAGGTGATGGATACGTCACGTCAGAGAACACCCTACGCCAGCTTCAATCCTGACACGACAGGATAAATGTAAGTCTTCACTACGCTTAGTATATTTCACTCTGATTTTGTTCCTGTAACTAATAAATTAATATTCTATTAACAGTGTTTGATTTAGTTAATTAAGAAGTTTGAAAACGACAAGATGTGGTCATTCAGACACCTATATGTGTTAATTACTTCTTAAATATAGATCTCAAATACAATGGTGATGAAGATGATAATCGGAATATCTAGCCAAAAACCCTCAAGTTGGGGGTTGTTTAGCAATACCGCTATTGAATGGTTCTGCTACCACATCGTCACTCTTAAATTGACATAATACACATATGTCATATCAGTCTAGATACATTTAAGGTCGACAATTAGAAAGTAATTACGCCAAAAATTAATCTACAGTTATAATATATACGCTATGTTCTCTCGTACAAAGAAACAGGCAATCCCATATCCCTGCGACAATTGCATCGCATTTCCGAATCACGCCACAACACTGGTTCTGCAGACAGGATTTTTTGCTGCACATTGTTTTTACTATTATTATTACACTAAATCTATTATGTACGGAAGACAAAGCGCCCATGAGCAGGCACGTTCTTGGCCTTGCAAATTAAACACGACATGAATGGAGAGCGACATTAGCGTCCCGAAATAATGACCTGTTGAATGGGTCTCAATGCAGATAGGTCATGTGTTGCAGACAAATACTTCCACCGTTACCCGTTACGGCAGGCAACGAACTGCGGCCTGTGTATGAGCAGCTACTCTCGTCACCAACTTAACATGCTTCTCTTTTCTCCGTTGTTAACACGCTTCCCTCTGTCTTTGCTGAGTTAACACGCTCCCCTCTGTCTTCTCCATTGTTAACACGCTTCCCTCTGTCTTCACAGAGTTAAGATGCTTCCCTCTCTCTTTGCTGAGTTAACACGCTCCCCTCTGTCTTCTCCATTGTTAACACGCTTCCCACTATTTTCACAGAGTTCACATGCTTCCCTCTCTCTTCACTGAGTTAACACGCTTCCCTCTCTCCCTACCGAGTTAACACGCTTCTCTCTCTTCTCCGACTTAACACGCTTCTCTCTCACTTCAGCGAGTTATCTCGCTTCCCTCTCTCCGCACCGAGTTACCACTCTCTTCACCTAATTAACACGACTTTTTATATTCACCGAGTTAAAACTCTTTGCTCTCCCTGTACCGAGTCAAAACCCTTCCCTATTCCTTCGCCGAGTTTCAACACGCTCCACCTTACAAAATTACAGAAGTCGTAAAGTATTTCCTAGAGTCACATTTTATAGGATATGTTTGAGTAATACCAGACCACGAACACAAGCATATGGGAGGCGAGAATATGCACATGCGTATAGCCATTTTATGTAACTCGCTGTTCTGTTGTAACGTGTAGCCTTTTTACTCATTTCGTCGCATTCCAAGCCTAAGTAAAATTATGCTTCGCAATGAACTAACGGTTAGATGTAACTATATTTATCTCAATAACTTCGTGTTAATATCAGTATGGGGTAATGTCTTTAACCGTAGTAATGGCCATAAGTATCAGCCAATGGTTATGTGAAATGTGGTTTGTGCTGTACTTCTCTTTCACAAACCCCCACTGATACAGTAAGTAGCCGACATTGGCCTACTACTCAAAATACGCATGTTTCAATCACAAATGTCGCCACTAATCTTAGAATGTAATAATTTTATTCAATTCAATGGGTGTGTATTAACATGCAGGCTTAACAGTAGAAGTACTTATTATAAACTAATAATAATAATAATAATAATAATAAACACGTCGGCAGCCGCCAGAAGCTCTACAAACTTCACGTATGAAAAACGTACCTCAGAAAATGGATCTCAACTATTGCATCTGCCTTTATTGAATGACGGGTGCATGTAATAAGCAGAGCTGTGGAGTCGGAGTCGGAGTCGGAAGGAACTTTAGATGGAGTCGGAGTCGGAAGGAATTTTAGGTGGAGTCGGAGTCGGTAAAAATGTACCGATTCCGACTCCGACCTCAATTTAAAATCTTATCTAGATACTCCAACTCCAAAGCCATGATAGCTACAGTAACCATTAGACTTATACTTAAATATACGTTATAAGTCAAAAAAGTAGCCTGATGATTCACGTGGTGGCGATGAAATGTCTTATAGGTTTACCATTCTGAATACATATTGAGCTTTTATCAAGGAGTCGGAGTCGGAGTTTTACAAATCGAGAAGTCGGAGTCGGAGCTTTTGTATAGCGACTCCACATCCCTGTTAATAAGGCACTGCGAAAGTCACAGGCAGAGCGAGTTCATGAAACGTGCATAAGAAGTTAAATTTTCTGCAAACTCCTAATTGAAAGAAATAGTTGGGATGCTGATAAAAATAGCGGGAAAGAGCATCATATCCACGTACTGCATACCTTCTAAAACACGAATGTAAATATTCATAACGAGATATTCCACAACAAGAAAAATAAACTCCGGAACAACAGTCGCAGTGTATAGAAGAACAGAGTATTTCCACATTGAACTACCTAAGCAGTATGTAAGTGCACGTTTTTGTATTAGAAACACGAAATGCGTACCGTTCCTTATATACGCTATGTGAATCCACCTCGTCGGGAATTCGCCTGCAGAATTCTCCACTGCATTCTACGTGAGAATTCACAATATGCTTTACTAAGGTAGGAGGCAGCCTACACAGCATTCAGCTTCTGGCGCTCTACCCACTTTAAAACGCACCATATGACACACATTCCCTTTCAGACTGAAACAACCTTACTCTTACCCATGTCATGTTAGTCTACAAGAGGGTGAACCAATTTTAGGCACGTGTGGCCTACGTGTCGAATTTGTGTCCCACAAACATTATTACAACATTAAGTACTGCAACAAAAGGACTGTTGGCAGATATATGGAAGAAATCTTTGTTCTTTTGGGGGCACTGCTTGACCCTTGAAGTTCAGCACGACAAGTTGCCCGAAACGTCAGAAACTAACACTCATTTTACATTGCGTAACATCCCAAAAGAGCGACGATCCCATTTACACAGCAGCAGAAGTCTGAAATCACGCGTGTATACGGACGTTTAGAGAAAAAAAAAATATATATATAGTATATACATCCCATCCCAAAATCGTACCCTATCAGAACAACACCAAATATGAACTTTTTTTCTGGAAGGGACGCCGCTCTGCTACAGCCTTAATACGTCCACTTTTTTTTGGAGAAGGGCTCCACAGCAGGTGTTAACGGACGCACCGCAGCCTTAAGGCTTACTGCGCAACCCTGTGATGAAGATGGTAAGTCTCAGCGTTTTACCAAGTAATGGAGCGGAGGTTGAATGAAATTTACAAGGGAAAACAGAAGTACTCGGGGAAAAACTGGTCCCATTCCACTTTGTCCACCAAAAATCCCACATGGACTGACCCGGGAACGAACCCGGGCCTCCGAGGTTAGAGGCCGGAGACTAAACGCCTAGGCCTACGTCCACAAATAGTAAGATTTAAAAGTTTCCAGTTTTCGTAACGTTAAGAGTCTTTACTTAATAATCAGCTCACACAGACGTATGAGACTGGCGTATCATGCTGGGGCTGTGAACTTCGGGGCGTGTGCCCGTGTGACACATGACGTGGAACTTGGACCACCCTGCTATCTCCGTGGATTCATTTAAGACGTCCTAAGAACTAACTCTGTCATTCTTACGTTCGGTAGATATAAAATTATCAATCGCAGGCACTCGAGTGCGAGGATTAAGAATTCGAACACCGTCTGCTGTATATACTGTCTTGTGGTAAGTACTGTGCTGTGTTGTTCTCTACTGGCTTAGGTAACACAAGAAATGTTAGGTTAGGTTACCTAGGTTCCACTTGAGCTAGATGGCTGGTTTAGCTTAAACTACATAGGTCCGTATGCAAATTTCGTGACTTTATTCCCTAACACACATAAATCTATGTTAGAAATTTAAGACGGCCAAGTTGTTTCCTAAATAATATACATGTATATTTATGTACGTATACATGCAAGCGTGGTTGATGTGTGTTTCATATGTGAATTCGAGTCAAACAGAAGTGCATTCGTCGTGTTATGTTACAATACCGCACATGGTGTAATCTGTGATGCAGTACCAAAGAGTTATTCACTTCGAAAGCGTCATACGGCTTCACAAGAGGAGCACAAATGTAATTTCTTTACGCCTATAAGAAAAGTACGGCCTTAATTGCATCGCTTTCCACGACACCCAAAATTAATCATGTGAAATACGTAAAGATTTACTACACTGAATTGCACCCAAATCGGACAATAAATTTAGGCAGCGCTAGCAAACATATATTTACTCCCCTAAGCATGGTTTTAACTATACCGATGTCCAGGAAACGCGTAACGGCTAAATAGCATAACAAGGAAACCCTCTACAGGCCTGCCGATTTTCACACCAACAGGTGAAGTACTGCGAAAAGTACGGGTAGAAATTCATTTACGTCTTTAAGTAATATATAACAGTCAATTAACAGACTTCCACGGAATTTACGCTTCCTTGATAACAGTTTATAAAGAATCCTACACCAAGTTTCATGTAAATTCAACAAAACTCTCGTCACTGTATTAGGTCAGAAAAGGACAGATGGAATGATGTGGCCTCCACATAAGGCGCTCTTCTTTTTATTTCTTACAAGACGCCGCCTAAATTTCATTTAATATCCTATAAAAGTCTGGGATAAAAATTTCTTTTGTGACCAAAGATATAAAGTATTTACCAAGTAAATTTGGGAAAAGTAACATAAACAATAATAAAAATACAAATGTGTTTGAAGTACCCTTTACTTCTCCAGTAAACATAATTTCACTGAGGTATTTTATCAGAAAAACGAATTAATTGTACGTCTGTCACCTAAGAAGTAAACCAAAGAACAGGCGTACGTGAGTACAGAACGTTTAATTTCGTCTACCGCATCCGTCACTGAAATCAATACCCCTACCGAACATATAACCACAGAGCTCTGCAGCATGTGGCATATGGAAATATCTTTGTGTTGGAATTTAAAATCCTAACACGTGTACACCAACTTCTTTAAACGAGTCTGTCTCAAAGACTTAAATTTCAGATCTTGGCTTACGTATATACCGCAGAACTTTAGGTCGGTTTCATTGCAACGTTGAAAAGCACATAGGCTACCAATCTTTCTTCGCGCACATTCAGCCTCAATAAATCATGAGACATCGTGCCCTGGAAGCCCAACTGCTACAGCTGCTGCTGCTGCTGCTGAAGTGAGAAACCTACCACCCTCTCACGAGGATATTCTTAAATTTTATAGTCGAACTGTCGTATCCTACTGCTGGGAACTGGCAGAGTGAAAAAGGCATTCATGTGACAGTAATACGGGTGTTTGCTGATGTCGCTCTGTGGAACATTAAGAACGAATCACAGCAGCCCTTTATCTCCGTCTTTCTTATAGTAGACCTCCATTCGTGAAATACTTAATGTTTAGGAAAATTGTACGAACATGTTCCTTAAAAAAGGGAGCACAAATCCTAAACGAAGGGTCGCCCGGGCGACTAAGTTTTGTACTGTGTCACCAGCATTTGGGGGTTCTCAATGTGGAACTTGTTTCATGTTACCCCTTTAGCGCCAGAATTTTGAAGTGGCTCATAGGTTTTTGGGGAAAGTTGTGTATCCCTTCTTTAAAATAAACTGGATATAAATAAAGAAAGTGCTCTCTGTTTGTGACGAATACAGGGCTGTATTCTCCTTCACTAAGTCAAGTATAAGCCCAAGTAACTTGCGTGCTACCGCATATTGATGGTTCAATTCACTTAAACGCTTGCAAAGCACGGAAACAGCTTTGAGTACGAGTCGCTATATGCATTGTAGGTAGACCTAAAACTCGGCCATGACTGCCTGCCAGCTAGATGAGAGGCGAAGAAGAGTAAAAATCAGGTGATAGGCAAGATCTTATCTAAAAGACGTGTAAAAAGAACGTAGGAGTGTATGGATGGTTTGCCCGTCACTGTTTCAAACTTTAAAACTATGCCCGTCACGTAAAAACACAGTTTCATGGACGCTTTTTCGAGACCAAAATCGCGTATGGACAAAAGCAAATAAATTATAACACATTGCTACTGTTGGTTTCCAACACATCCAGTTAAATGTTCTTCATTCTCTGGTGAGTTCGCGAGCTGTCAGCATGTAGGCCTAGCGGTCGACAAATTAGTGAATACGGAATTGGAAAAATGTGGAAGGAAGCTGCTGTTGCCAAATTTGAGGTACTATCTCGGCGTCTGCCTCAAGGGACTGAGGAATGAAAAGAAAAATACCAGCCAAAACATACGTTGCCCAGACGGAGATTCGAATCTTATACCTCCAAACACAAGCCATTTCTTGTTTGGTTCCACACATCTAAAAGTAGAACAAACACAGCTGCGATTTCGCATTACTTTCCAAGGTGGTATATTAAACAGTAGCCTACGCTATTATCATCATCTTCATCTTTATCATCATCATCATCATCATCATCATCATCCGAATGTCTCACTTCTCAGCTTTAGCTGGGAAATATTCACCTATCCTGGGATATTTCATCAACAGGATTATGCTCGGTGGTCTTATGCGTAATTTAGGAGATTTCTTACAATTGAACATGTGCCAAGAATTACCACTTTTTGAACTTGTATACTACTACTGCTACTACTAAAACTACTACTACTACTACTACTACTACTACTACTACTACTACTACTACTAGACGGCACTACAGTCCAATGCGGACCTTCACCACTAACGGACTTCTCCCAGTTAGCTGTCTTTCGTTACCTCTCTTACCAATTTTTAATTTTGTATCTATTAATATTTGTTTGTACACAGTTCCACCATCTGTTTTTGGTCGTCCTCGTAGTCGACTTCCTTGGGGATTACTATTAAATACTTGACATACTATCTTTAACTATCCATTCTATTGACAGACCAGTCCAATTTAATGTTTGTTAGATAACTTGGGTATATATTTGGGCGGTAGGCTTACTGGTTCCTTAGATGGACGTTTGGTTGATCTGTTAATCGATGGTCGAAAAATGGAACAATCAGTTAATGTGATAACTAGTCGGTCGATTAACGAAAACGAATGACCGAGTCAATCATGCGTGTTTAACGACACTTACTTAAAGTTCGTTTACATTGATATTGATTTGATTGATTTGCATACTATGCATTAGGCGAATAAAACTTAAGAATAACAGAGAATTTATGATAAAACCATCTTAAAAGCCTATCCTTCTTGAAAAACTGTTACTGGGAACTGGAAATTATATCCGCTCTCACATTCATAACATGGTATTAGTTAAGCCCTTTAAAGACGAAGCGTATCTGTTTTATATAACGATTCAGTGCGTACCGCGCTGTAAACACTCTCCACTTCGGTTATAAAAACCAGTCTCTTAATGTTTTATAAGGCAAAAGTTGCTGTTTGTTCTGAGACCCGTACAAAACACAAAAACGCAATGTGGGCACCACGTTGAATTTTTTAATGTTAAACCTGCTGGTACGTCAAGTTACCGCTAGGCTTTAAAAGGTTAGTGTTACATGGTAAAGTCAGCTAGCACACAACGAAAATATTGATTTTAGCTACAAGTAAATGCTTCTCATATTGCAGGATATTCCGTCGTTCATTCGATAAACGTAAACCAAAAATAGCTGTGTATTATGTCATAACTTACAAGGATATATTGGAAATGGTCCATGTGCTCATAAAAAAAAATCATACCTTGTTGACACAACAGAAAATAAATCTGTACACGGATCTGACATTAAAAGAAAAAAAATGTGTAAGGGGCCCCTGAAATACGATATCAGTTTGGTCCGTTCTACCCCGGTTATTTAGAGTTCCTCGTGACGACAAAACCTATCAACCCCTTGCAGCCTGCGGGCTATAGGTGAGCTACACATGTAATGGTCCTGAAATCTTTATGAATGCGGAAGTATATTTGTAACAACTCAGAAGTACGACTGTCATTTTTCTTGTTGTATTCACTTCAGATTTTTTATTGTTCCTTTCAGCAAAATCCATCAGCCGAGAACACAAGAGCAGCAAGAAAATTTACTAACTTACGTGGGTGAAAAAGTAAAGCATCTAGACGCTTTTTAACTCCGAATCTAAGCTGCTTAGGAGAAGTCGATGGGCGTGGGTTCAAAACTTTCTGCCAGAAAAATTGCAAATAGATCTGAACAGGCTAGGTGAGTGGGCGGTTGCAAATGCGATGGAAATTAATCCAACTAAAAGTAAGGCAGTTAGTTTCACGACAGCCCGAGTGAAGGAACCGCTAAATTATTCGTTACGGGACAGAGTAATTCCGGAAGCGAGCAGTTGTAAATACTTGGGAATAATTTTACGCAGCGATTTAAGTTGGGTTGATCAAGTTAATTACACGGCGAAAAAAGCCCGGAAGGCACTTCACTTTACAATGCGTATCCTCAGAAAGGGAAATAGTAACACTAAAAGTTTAGCCTACACATCACTAGTGCGTCCTGTTCTTGAATACGGGGCGGCGTGCTGGGATCCTTACAGGGAGGGACAGATAAATGCGTTAGACCGGGTGCAAAAGAAAGCGGCTCAATTTGCACATCATAGGAACGATTCGGACTGGGAAACCTTGCACAGCGTAGAAAGATATCACGCATGTGTGATCTCTTCAAAGCGCACACGGGAGAACGGGCTTGGAAGGCTATGGGTGACAGATTGCGAAGGCCATCCTATCTGAGCAGGGTCTATCATGATCGGAAAATTAGGGTCAGAAAGCAAAGGACAGATATCGGAAAATACTCCTTTGTAAATAGGACGATCAGCTCTGGAACCAACTGCCTGCAGATGCTTTAGGGACTCTCTCCTGTAAACCGAGTAATTTTAGGGAGAGGATTAGTAAAGAGATAAGTGAGGTGAAGTGAAGGTGTGGTGGAAATCATCAAAAAATGCAGTGAAGTGAAGTGAGGTGAAGTGAAGTGAAGTGGGGTGAAGGGAGGTTAATCGTGGTGGCGATGTGAAGGTTACATAAGTGTAGTGAATTGGATTGAAGGGAAGGTCATGGTGAAATGCTAGTGCATCTTTCATGATGTTATGTAATGCATTACTGTGACTGTATGACTGTATAGTATGCTTAATTTTGTTATTAATATTACTTCATTAACTTTAGGTTAATTGTAATTGTATTTATATTTGTATTGTATTTGTATGTGTATTGTATTTGTAATTGTATCTGTATTGTAATTGTATTTATTGTGTGTAGTATTTGTCCTTTACTGTTTTTGAATTTTGTGTGCTGTGTTTTGTATGAGTGTGATGTGTTCTTTGTGTGATGTTTGTTATTTTGTGTGTTGTGTCTTATTGTCGTACCACTGCCACAGGGTACAAACCAATTTGCAGTCCAAATAATAATAATAATAATAATAATAATAATAATACTTCACAACTACACATTTTACTCTTTAAGATCCATTTTAAAAACATCTTCGCGCGTAAACCCAGTCTCCATAAGCCTCCAGGCTTTCGAATTAAAATTCGAATAATCATTTACATCACTCATATGCATGCTACATGTTTCGCTCTTCTCACCATCCCTGATGCAATGACCATAATAGTATTTCGAGAAGCTATTAAATTATTAACCTTTTAAAGCCTAGCCGTAACTTTACATACCACCCGGTTTAACATTAAAAAATTCTACATGGTGCCCACATTGCGTTTATGTGTTTTGTACGGATCTCAGAACAAACAGCAACTTTTGCCTTATAAAATATGAAGAGACTGGTTTTTATAACCGAAGTGGAGAGTGTTTACAGCGCGGTACGCGCTGAGTCCTTATATAAAACAGATACGTTCCGTCTTTAAAGGGTTAAGTTTCTCACTGTGCAATTTTCACGTTTAGCGCTAGTCTGTTACGCCTTTAAGTCGCTGGTCTAAAGTTTACACGCTGTGCCTAGAAGACATGCTGACAAGAAATAATTCAACAACAGAATACAACAATTCTTCATAATGACGTGTGATTTAAAATTATATTTCCTGAACCTCCCTTAAACCCATTTAGCCTTCCAGTATGCTGCCGAGGCAATGTTTTTAAGACGCACTGTACAGACATAACAGAAACACAGACACAATACCAATAATAAAATTATCGCTAACAATTAAAACACGGTATGTGTAGTCATATGATTACAAACACAGCTGTTGTTTTAATGCCAGCTGGATTCTTCAAATTAAACGATAAATTTCATGAAATACTGTAATTATATTAAACTAGCTTCGCGCAGAAAAATGTTTCTTTAACCTTTATCCTGCTAATGTGGAATATATGGTGAGCTGATAATAATGCCAGCACCACTAATGTGTAATATTTGGTGACCTACATTTGGCAACGCTGAAAGGAGCCTCTTTGTCTCTCTCTCTCTTCTCTCTCTGCACAATGTCTCAACACTGAATCAGTCGTGAAAGACGTCCTATGTCATATCTGTGTGCACACACTTACTCGGCTACCAACCAGGCCCGGTAGCCGAGTAAGTGTGTGCATTGTGCAGAGAGAGAGAGAGAGAGACAAAGAGGCTCCTTTCAGCGTTGCCAAATGTAGGTCACCAAATATTACACATTAGTGGTGCTGGAATTATAAGCAGCTCTCCATATATTCCACATTAGCAGGACAAAGGTTAAAGATCGTCAGCCGTTCATTTCGTCAATAAATTGCCCACCTTTCATACAGGTCAAGGCTTTATTGCTGTGCACACAGGGGACCCAAAACTGGGCACTGTGAGCGGGATTAATTCAGTCAACGACCTCAAATCATATTAATTTCCTTAAAACTTGTCTTTATATTGCGCCCCCTCTCCATACTCATGCATAGGTCTCCCCATGGGTCACGTTCACTGCATATCTCATCACTCATTTCGTCACCCTGGTAATATCTGTTGAAAGGCATCAATTAACTATCAAGCGTCACGTTATGAACTTGCTTTCTCTTATGTTCAAATAATCTGTACAGCAGTCTATACTGACAAACAAATCTTGACACACATACAAGGTTGGAGTTGAGGAGGATTAAACTTAAATATTAGACAGAAATATTTTCCGCGTTTTTCAATGTAATGTAGTAATTTTTTTCGATAATTATGATACAAAAATCCAATATTTTAAGGGACTCTAGATGCCACGATTTATACAATCCATTGTTTTCTTTCGTAAGTTGTTACTATTGCTCTACTTTGCCTCCAAAACATCTCCACAATCTTTTACGCTCTTGATAAAGCTCTCTAGATATTTCCTTCGAGCCCGTAGGTTTGCCTTGGTCCCAGGAGAATAAATAGGAGACGTCTCTTGTAACAAAACTCGTTAGGGGCTCCAAGTGTACATCACAGACTTCAACCAAAGAATTCTTCATTCAACCTTTTTAGCTCGGACAATCTCGTACATTTCCATGACCTACTTTACCTTCACGTTCCCACAGAATGCAGTGTGGCTAGAGTGATAACAGTCACATCCCAAACACACGGACGTCTTAAGGGCGCCTTCTGTGAAATTTATAACATAGGGCAAGGAGATTTATGTTGCAGGTACTTAACCTTTGTATTTCAAACTTCTACACTTCTTCAAGAATGTGTGGTTAAATTTAGACAACAAATAAATTGTTACTAAATTATTATTAAACTGCTGTTAAATTATTATTATTATTATTATTATTATAAATAAACTACAATATGGTATTCCAACGGTATTTGGTTGCTACTGTCAATTTCTGGTAGCCTACGAAGTAGCAAGTGACATGCAAACGAAGAGCGTACGTGATGAAAGGCTTTACAGTTTGTGCTCTTCCTCGTATTTTCTCAAATAAAAAGATGTACAAATTCCACGCCTTACCATCTTACAATCTGATTACTTTCAAATCACATTAACCCTTTAAAGACGAAGCGTATCTGTTTTATATAAGGACTCAGTGCGTACCGCGCTGTAAACACTCTCCACTTCGGTCATAAAAACCAATCTCTTAATGTTTTATAAGGCAAAAGTTGCTGTTTGTTCTGAGATCCGTACAAAACACATAAACGCAATGTGGGCACCACGTAGAATTTTTTAATGTTAAACCTGGTGGTGTGTAAAGTTACCGCTAGGCTTTAATGGTTAATGCTCCCATGTACATCTAGAACTTCATTATCTAATACTGTTCTACTTGCATGTCCCTTAACTAGAAGACTTAGGTTAAATACAATCTTTATCTTGTTCAAAAAATGAAGCGCCTGAACTTAAGATAATCATTGAAACAGGCTTCAACAGTGAGGAATATAAAAAAAAAATATAGCAGGATCCTGAATTTAAAGACACAAACGTTACATCCAGTCGGTTATTGGGAAAATTTAAACGAAGCAGCTGTAAAAACTTAATTTGAATTTCAAACCACATTTTCTCTGCATTCAACGTATAAGACTGGACACAAAAAGAAATAGCAAAATGGCGTTATTCCGCTTTCCTTATCCACTACGTCACACCCTATGATTGAGCTTTTGTAACAGTCCTTGGCTTTAGAAGCACAGAAATTATTACCTTTAATCGCCACGAGGACAAAATTAAGAATATTTCCTGAAAATAGATTGAATCTGCTACAGTTCTTAACGTTTACGTGTTTTCACACAGCAACTTCATGTGTGTGTGTGTGTGGGGGGGGGGCGGGGGGGGGGGGGGGGGGGGGGGGGGCGGGGGGCGGTGTGCGTGGATGTGTGTGTGGATGTTGGTGTGGCTGGCTGTGTGTGCCATATTTTCAACCTATTTAGGTTGGCAATATGATCGGATTTTGAAGTCGGGCCACTTGAGTTTATATTTCTTGCACCAGTGTCGCTAAAACTGCAGTTGTGGAAAACGGAATCCAAGGAGCAGGAAGCTAAGAGTTATGGCATCACAAAGCAAAATATGTAGTTACAGTAAAAAGGAGATTTGGTGCAGAATTTGTAGGAAACCACGAACGAAAATATATGCCTGTAAGGGCGTAAGTTTTCAGTGAGGCTGGTGACATTTGTAGACGGAAAATCCGCGGCAAACGACAAGTTACTGACGCTAAGGTTAAATGAAGTCTCACGGCTTTTGTTTCCAGTCCAAAAAAAAATCCAAAAGGCAAGGTGGCCGACATTTAAGCATGCAACAATCTACAGTGCACAAGATTCTGCGAATTCGTTTCGGATTTGACAGTTTCAAATGCCATCTCCTAGCAACACGTAACAACCCAAATCAAAGAAGTTCGCTGCACTTTTACTGTGACATTAATTCAAAATTGGAGACATCGAAATTTTACACCTAAAAATGTGTTAGTGACAAATTCACTTCCAAGCGCTCCCTGGAAGTTAACCGATATAATATAAATTTAAAATTTTGGACAGCGACAATCCATGTGTAGGGACTGAAGGTACAAGAGAGAGTCCCAAATTCATAGCCTTTTGTGCTCTATCCAAAGACGAAGTGTTCAAGGAATTTTTTTTACTTGCCAAGCGCACTGTGACTTGCATATTGTACCCATGAATGTTAGCAGAATTCCTCATGCAGTTAGGGTTTTAGGAGAAGAGGGCCATAATAGCAAGAGCCTTCAGCAAGACACAGCATCTTCTTATTTTCACACTGTATTTCGGGCGGGGCTTTTTGAAACTTACGAGTGTTTCCAAGGAAAAGTATTGGCAGGGGCGCCCTGTCCTTTGGCCACCTCGTTTCCCTGACCTCACCTCACTTCATTTCTTATTATGATTTCATATAAAGGACGTCGTTTACGATCCACCATTGCCTCTCAGTTTTCTGGAACTTGCTGTGAGGGTACACACTGCTACACATGCTGTTATACCCGCCATGCTGACAAACGTGTGGACTGACCTTGACCACAGAGATGATACATGCTGTGCCCTCACTGAACTCTGCAAATACCAGGGACCCATTACAAAAATCGCCTACATCTTAACTGATAGCCTTTTTATATATTTTAGTACTCATATACTTTGCTAGATCAGTTTTGTGAAATGTTACTTTGATATTAATCCCTGACGATGATCCCATGAGGGATCGAAACACGTACGACTGATTCACAAGATATTGTAATACAGAATATCTGAAAACAATACAGTGCATTTTCTTGGGCTGAATATGGTGTTACTTGACCAAAATATTACTTTACACTGACGATATTACTTCAGATTGAAACTGGGCTACGGGCTCGGTAACGAAACAAAATTATGGTATGATGGATTTTATGGTGTTATGAAAGGGTGTGTCATGGTCTGCTGATGTAAAGTTCTCGTACCTTTAAAAGTACAAAAAAATATTCGAATAAACTGCTCCGGGATTGCAGTCCGTCATTTCACGGAGGGGCAAGGTATTCTGTTGACCCCTTTTCGATGTACGACGAAGTAGCTCATACAAATGCTTACAATTTGGTTTCAAAATATGATGGAATTATGAACGAAACCTTGAAACACATTTCATTTGCTTACACAGGTCAATGGGTAGAGAATTCTATTCCTTTCTCATGACCACACGCAATGAAGGCGTGTTTGACAATGTCACTCTTATGTCTGAATTCCTGCGAGGATAAAATGATATTTATTTGTACCCCTCCACGACATTTCACTATTACATGTCAACTGATCTCATCCGTAGCCCAACACAGTAAAACAATAAGAATTCATCTCGAAGAAACGAGTAAATGTTCTAATTTCAGTTGCGGTTTAATCTTACTCAATTTGGCAAGTTTCCACTTGAGTATCTTCCAAATGTCTTGAGAATGTTACAGCACATTTTCTTTCCAATGAATGAAGTTATGGATGTTCTTCTCTCCTTTCAGTGGCAGAAGAATATGGGGTGGTCGCACGCTGTGTGTTAGAGATAGAAACGTAGGCTGCAAAGGAAAGGTGAGTTGGCTTGTTTTACGTAACTGCTGCCTACACCTGCACACAGTGTAGGCCACAGTCAAGGACACATACCAGTAACGCCCACCGTTATGTGTTGCCCGTTTTAAACACGAATTACACAACTGCATCAATCTCAGACTTTCGTGAGTTTATGAATTAGTTTGTTTTACGCGATAATACTAATAATAATAATATTTACTAAGAACATTTCTTAGTTAAGTCAAAAATACAAAGGCTGCGCCCGCTGACACCAAGTGTTTTTGCAGTGAAATAGTTTACATATGAGAGGCTCCTTACAATAACAAGTACAAACTGCGATAAATATATATATATATATGTTTTCAGAATTTTGTTACACATTTTTGATACATCGAGATATCCATGGTATTTAAAAATAACTGGCAAGAGACATCCTTTTTCTGCCCGGAATATGGTTGATTACCTTCTCAATATCACAAGGGCAGCTAAAAATTTGCATAAAAATAACACTCATATTAATAAATGAAAATATACTTGAAAATTAAGAAGTCTGGGAATGAGGATTTGAATTGCACCCATAAACTCAGCTGAAATACTCGTGCATCACTTCAGCAGCCGCAACTAAAGCATTTGTTAGCAACAGCAGGGAGTAACTTCTAAAACCTCTTGGCCATGCCATATCATGTCTATCGTAGACAACAGGAAATACAAAATTTTTTACATACATACATATATATATATATATATATATATATATATATATGGACCAGCTACGATAGACTAAAGGTACGCTAGCATTAACGCAAACATAAAGCGTGTGACATTAATAAAGTGTAAACTGTTATAACTTGTTCCCTACATTAATACAAATTTCATGCAACTAGTATCCTGGTGCCCGGCGACCCGCGCAGTATCTGGACACACATTTACCTATTTGCCGTAGAATCCCAGCAACCCGTGGGGGCAAGGCACACTTCATGTACGCAGTTACTGTGGAAACCCCACGGCCCGAGCAGGGAAGACACACCCATTCACTTACTTACCTTCGAAAACCCGCAACCTGTGGGGGCAAGGAACACTTCGCGTACGCAGTTACTGCGGTAACCCCGCGATCCGCGCAGACAAGGCACGCACATTTAAGTAGTTAACATGGAAATCTGAAGAATGTATAGGCCTGTGTGTTATAATTTCGTAGTTGTGCCCGCAGTTATCGTGAAAACCCGAATAATATGTATGTATGCATATACATTATACTGTCGTATTAATGCCCGGCGAACCTTTACGCAGCTAACGTGGCAACCCCAATTAATCGTGTCTCTTACATACTATCCGAGAGTCCGTCAGACTGAATTCTATGTCTTGTCTTTTCCTGCCATTTGGTGGCGGTCCATGAAACTTCAATGTGGGAGTGTGACAGAGACTGACAATGCTACAGTGTATATAAGATGGGCTTACTGCTTGCAGAAGGCAGAAAGTTGAAGCATTTGAAGGAAAAGCCACAACATGAAACCCCATACTATGATTTAAGTTTTTGTGGAGAAGGACCCCGCAGCAGACGCTACGGACGCAACGCGACCTTAAGGCTTATCGTGCAATCGTATAATGAAGCTTATTATTATTATTATTATTGTTGTTGTTGTTGTTGTTGTCCTTTTCCTGGTAATGGAGCACCGGTGGAATGAAATTGATAGGGGAAGACCGAAATACTCGGGGAAACCCTGTCCCAGTGCCACTTTGTTCACCACAAACACCACGTGGACTGACCCGTAATCGAACATGGGCCTCCGCGCTGGGAGGCCTGCGGCTAACCGCCTGAGCCATGGCACAACCTTAAATCATAAGTTACACCAAAGAGAATACTGTTTACGAATATTTCTTTGCTATTTTATATCTTTGTGATTAACCATTTAAAGACTAAGTTTACGCTGAATTATATACTACAGGCTAAAAACACACCCCGTCTCAGTTTTAAAAATCGATCAGTTAATGCTGCATAGGAAAGTAATCATTTTTTGTTCCGAGATCCATACAAAACATGCAAATAAAGCTGAATTATATTACAGGCTCAGTCCGTACCGCGCAATGAACACAACCTGATAGGGTTTTAAAAATCAGTCATTTAATGCTGTGTGGGGAAATAATCGCGATTTATTCCGAGATCCATTCAAAACACGTAAATAAAGCTGAATTATATTACACGCTCAGTCCGTGCCGCGCACTAAACACACCCCGACAGGGGTTTAAAAATCAGTCACTTAATGTTGTATGGCGAAACAATCACGGTTTATTCCGAGATCCATTCAAAACACGTAAATAAAGCTGAATTATATTACAGGCTCAGCTCCTACCGCGCAGAAAACACAGTTCTCGGTATTAACGTCTCCTGACATCTAGTGGTGGTCTGTGAAACTCGAACGTTCTCATAGTTGTCCTGCCATCTGGCGGCGGCCCATGGAGCTCCAAGCGTTACATACCTTCGCATTACTGAATTTCTATATAGACGTGCAGTTATATAGCATGAAAGCATTAGGCGTGTTATATTAGAATGAGTGCATCAAGTGCTGCAGCACTGTCACACTGAAATGCTACAGTATGTGCAGTTATATAGCATGAAAGCATTAGGCACGTTATATTAGAATGAGTGCATCAACTGCTGCAGTATTGTGACACTGAAATGCTACAGTATGTGCAGTTATATAGCATGAGAGCATTAGGCATGTTATAATAGAATGAGTGCATCAATTTGCTGCGGTTTTGTGACACTTAACTGTTACAGTGTCATATTACGTGCACTTGTATATGAATCACGGCATATAACTGCTGTTGCATTCCAATATTACCACATTTAAAACACTGGAATTTCGTGGTGGTGTTGCATTACCTTCATTCACGCTTGATTCCATACACATATCAAGTACCGTAACATCATAAGTATCGTAAGAGCATAAATGTGCACTGTTACCACGTTCGAAGTTTGTGATTAAACTCGAAAGCGTTCTCATAGGCCTGTTTACTTGCGTCTCCTGACATCTAGTGGACATCTATGAAACTCCGTTCTCATAGTTTTGTATCCTGCCATCTGGTGGCGATCCATGGAACTCCCAAGCGTATCACAGCAAACGTTGTTAAATTTTATTATAGATATGACGATGTTCTGCTGGTTTTCATTTTATGCTTTTCCTGTTGCCTCTTGTATTTCAATCTCTTGAATTCCACGCAATATGTAAATGGACCTGACCGACCGAATTTTTATGACATTTTTCAGAACTTCCATTTATCAGTTGCAGTGCAAACCCTTCCTGCGAAAAACATGAAACGTTATTTTAAAACACAAACGAACCTCATTACACTCTCTGTACGTTTGCCAGTAACAGGGAAGTGCACGGAACAGCAGCAGAAAATAGAAAACAACCCACAGTTACAACACTACTACAACCAGCCATCATCCATTATCCATTATGAGATCTTCGCCCTTATGTGATGTTACGCAGAGCAGATTGGTAGTTAGTTGCTGATGTTTCGGGACAAGCTATTAGACCCCTGGAGATGGGGGCATAGGTTGTTCCGAAACGTCTGAAACTAACTACCAAACTGCGCTTCGTAAATCCCAGAAGAGCGTAGATCTCATTTACACCGCAGCGGAAGCCTGAAGCCACGTACAGCCTTAATCCCTCTTCCTTGAAGGACTTTCACAAATAGATCACGCTCTAATGAACAATGAATATGTATACTACAGACATAATGCGGTGTAATATATTAATACAGTATTCCCCTTGCAGGACCGACCAAGTTCTAGTCAGCTTGTATCCAAGTTAATATTCCGTAATTTGGGCGTAGATTCTAGGTGGTTAAACGTCACAGAATATACACAGCTAACCCAAATATATAATTACGTTGCAAACTGTACTATTGTTACAAACGAAACATTTAATTTCCAAATTTGTCACAAATTCTGAATAATCACACGTTATTATACATATATTTTTCTATTAATCGCCCCGTTTTAGTGTTTCCTTCTAGAGATCAAAATGTTCAATGATGCTCTCACAACACATTGGCTCTTAAAGCCAAACCTGTAAAGATTTTCTGCAAGACTATTATAAATGTCATGTCAATTTCTGCCAATATTCATCTTCGGTTGCCCCGGGCACGCTGAGCGACATGCCCGTTGACCTGCACATACGTCACAGTAAATGGAAGCTCAGCAAGCACATTACGTAAAACACTCATCCACCGTTCTTTCAGTTTGTCTACACCGGGGGTCTTCAACCCGGGGACCACGGGCCGCATGCGGCCCTCTGAATGTTTTTGTGCGGTCCCCACGCAAATTTTTAATTTTGAGTGTAGAAAGTTTAATTCAAATAAACAAATGTTAAATAAAATTCATTCTGAAATATCTTAAATTTTGTACTAAAATTTTAAACATTTTTTGTTTTTTACGTATGAAATCTCGGTTAATGTCGTGGTAAATACTGCAAGACTATAGTAGGGAATGTCTTCAAGGTAGTTAGTAAGCAACGATAGACAGGTTAGTGAAAAATAAACAGTGCCAAATTTCTCACTAAAGATAAACGCTTGTTTATGATTGAGAAATTGTTTACACATGTCAATTAACAATATTAAGAATAAAACTTACATTTTTAGATTCTGAATATGTATCTTTTTCTCTAATTGAACCTAAACCCCTCTGAGTTGGCATACCTTCTGCATTCTTTCTCTAGAAATATGCTTGTGGGAATAGGTAAATAATAAAAATAAATCATAAATCACAAATAAATAAATAAAACAAAACTATCCTACGTATCTTTACGTAGAGAAATATTAGTGGGCATGTCCTGCAGTAAAATTTAAACTTCACTTTGTAAAACGCGAATGCGGCCCATGTATCTTCCTGCTATTAAAATGTGGCCGTTGAGCATGTGAAGCTTGAAGATCCCTGGTCTACACATTTACAACGTTTTATGCGGATCATACAGTTAATGCCATAATTAATTGCCGCAACGTGTTAGAATTTTTTATTCTCATATATAGCAAGATTACATCCTCGAAATCCCCATCATTTTGCATGACAACCTTCAGCGTGAGTCTCACAAACCTTACGGCCCTCCTACCCCTCACATGATCGCAGTTGCTAACGTAAGCACACGAATAGTGGCACCTCCACATCTCTGACAGCAGAAACACACTGATCTACGCGTACATGACTTCGCGCACTCTTCGAATTTGTGACAGCTGCCTAGGCTTGCTAACGTTACCTGCCCCTGAAGCTGGAGACTTTCAGGAATTACTCCTGCTTCACAAGACCACAAATTGCTGTTTTTATGCACTCTCTACCATCAGTCAGCCCAGTTAAACCTGTCACTGTATGGCTCGTAATACTGCTCAATCGACAAGCAGAATTAACTACAAAGAAGGAACTCAACCACGAATCAAATATTATTTCAATAAAAATTTTATCAGTGCCACCAACACGTCCTGTAATATGGGCCTATTCTTTCTTCTTAGAAACCCTCAACACGAACAGAATTACTGAAAAGTTCCCAACCTACAAAAACTACCAACCATTTTATTTAACAATTCAATATACTGACTGGTTAATTCAAAATACAATTAATAACAAGCAATAATGTTACCTATGTCGCACTTGCGTTGTGTTAACTAACATTTTTGTAATTATGTGTGACTTCTTAGGATTAAAATTAATTAATCCTCTTTGTTAGTACCCAAATTTTCGGCCTACACGAAAAACTGGAAGGTCCCCGTTGAATTTAATTCTAATTTTCGAAAACTTAATCTGAAAAGTTTATAGGCAATTCTTCTTAAAAGAGAAAGGGCTATAATTAGTCGGTTGACATAATTATGGTAGGAGAAAATGCGAACGACATGCACGACGCTACTATTTTGTAGCGCTACGTTCAAGTTTCTCTTTCAAGCCGTTACTCCAGTTGGAACATTTAAGTCTCAATATACTGTGATCCCTTTAAAGACGTTCTTTAAAATAACAGTATTTTAATGAAATTCGGTAAGCTTTTATAATGCGATTAAAGTCACAATTACGATCGACTTTACAACTGACTTTGGGCCAACCTTACACAAACTCATCCATACACAGTTCATTCACGCCAGTGATTTCCTCGAGCTGTAAGACTGAAAGATTGCCGGGCGATTTTACCCTCATACCTCTTACAATCTCATGCGCTGGCTCCTTTCTGGCAATAAAAATACGATACAGCCAATTAAACACAATCGTAAACTTTGTAGCAAAAGAGAAGCTCGTGCCTCTTTGGCAATAAAAAATTACACGGTAACCAATCTATTTAAAGAAGAGGATCAACGTTGATGAAGCCGCTCATGCACCACAGAATGGAAAGCGTCATTCCGCGCACAAAATGCATTAGTGTGAGAGAAGGATAAATATATGAAAGTGTAAAAAGGAATATGGAAGCGAGTTTTATTGCACCCCTCTAACCGTTATATATCCCACATAACGAGAGTATTAAAAGCACCATCGTATGCAGTATACCGTATATTGGATTACATTTTTTGTGTAAACCCATTTAAAACTTTTAACTCAGATCACGTTTCTGTTTTACTTGTGTAGGAACAGTTTATTATCTGTAATAAGGCTATTAAGGCCAGAGCACTGATTGGCTGTTTGCAATATATTTTCATCCATAAACAATGTGTAATAAGAGAGGAAATGGAAAATGATAAGAATATACATGAGTAATCAGTATCAAGGACAGTAAGCAGAACTTAGGTTTAAGTTTACATATGAGTATGGCAAAAATGTCTTATCAACATGAATGAATGTCATTCACAAAAATGTTTCTCCAAACTGTAACAACGTGTTAAAACTTTATAAACATATAAGAAGCGCTCAGGTTCGGGTTACTGCTGAGACGCCATGTAAACAGGAAACAGCAGACCAGACGTGTGTCCTTCATGACGTCATAATCACTGAGCCTCAGCACAACAAAGGGAAAGTTATCTCAGGACACATTGTTAAGGTAAGTGAACTTTCCAGAATAACAGCATGAACTAAGTCGCACTGCTGTTTGGAATAAATGTTTTTCGGCAGATGTGGATGCTGCAATAACTAACTAACTAACTAACTGACTGACTGACTAACTAACTAACTCAATGGTGCAGAGGCCTTCTTGAGAACCTAACAGGTCCTCAGCTAGCCAAGAAATTCCCCGCATTTTATGGAACCCGGAGGTTCATTACCGCATTCAGAAGATCCCGCCATCTGTCCCTATCCTCAGCCAGCTCAATCCAGTTCATGTCCCATCCCACTTCTTGAAGATCCATTTTAATATTATCAACCCAACTACGTCTGGGTCTCCCAAGTGGTCGCCTTCCCTCAGGTCTCCCCACCAAAATCCTGTATGCACCTCTCTTTTCTCCCATACGTGCTACATGCCACCCATCTCATTCTTCTAGATTTGATTACCCGAATAGTATTTGGTGATGAGTATAGATCATTAAGTTTCTCGTTATGTAGTCTTCTCCACTCCCCTGTTGCCTCGTCCCTCTTAGGCCCAAATATCCTCCCCAGCACCCTATTCTCGAACACCGTTACTCTTGGTCCTCCCTCAATGTGCGACACCAAGTTTCACACCCGTTCAAAACAACAGGTAAAATTATAGTTCTGTATACCCTTATCTTTGTGTTTTTGGATAGCAACCTGGAAGACAAAAGATTCTGCAACAAATGATAGCAAGCATTCCCCGACTTCAATCTGCTCTTAATTTCTTCATGAATGAAGTTTCTATTCGTTAGGGTTGCTCCCAAATATCTGAAATCTTCCACCCTTTCAAAGGATTTACTATCTGTCTTTATGTTGTGATTGTGTCCTGCATTCTGATTTCGAGACATGACCATGTACTTAGTTTTCTCAGAATTTACTTCTAGACCAATCTCCTTACTAGCGATTACTAAATCTTCTGCGTTTCTCTTTATACCGTATATGCTTCCACCCAATATATTAACATCATCAGCATAAACCAGAAGCTGATGTGTACCATTCAATTTCAAGCCCTCTTGGTTTGCCTGAACCCTCCTAATGGCATATTCTAAAGCAAAGTTGAAAAGCAATGGCGACAGAGCCTCTCCTTGTTTCAAACTATTCTTAATAGGAAGCGTGTCAGACAGATGTTTGCCTACCCGAACTCTGCTATACGTTTCACTTAGACATATATTTATTAACCTTATTAGCTTCATGGGGATACCGAACTCAATGAGAATATTGTACAAGACCTCCCTCCTAACTTGTGGATGCTGCAATACCGACCGAAATATAACTACCACCGTTCTCATCTTATGCTTCTATGTGTCGCTACGGAAACTCAGATTGTAACAAACATAACCAAAGGTAATACGAGCATAACAGGAGCTAGCACTTGACACTAGCCGGACTGACAGAGCACATCTGAGATTTGTATCACATTATTACCGCGATACCATTGCATTTTCTTAATTACATAGGTTTGCCTAATAATCACTTCGCACAGCATTACCTTTGTTTGGAAGCCAACAGTCCTGAACTAGTTAAGGCAGTTCATATACTTCAATACAATCCGAAGGTTCATTACCCTATACACAACAGCCCAATATTATCCCTAACTGATCCGGATAAATCCAATCCCTTCCCAGCTTTCTAAGATACATTTCAGTACCATCCTAAATTAACTGGGCACGCGGTTGCGCAGTTCGTTGAGGTACCGTGCTACAAGCCGGAATGTCGCGGGTTCTATTCACAATGGGGCCACTGGAAATTTTCATTGACATAATCCTTCCGGCCGCACTATGGCACTGGTGTCGACTCAGTCTCTAACAGAAATGAGTACTACGAATTTTTCCTGGGGAGGGGGGCGGGGTAAAGGCGGCCGGTGTGTAGGGCTGACAACCTTGCTGCCTTCATGCCCCGATTGTTTAGAAATCCTGCGAGTCTTACGCTCCTCGAACCCTAAGGGCCTGTCCAGGCCTGCGCAGTGCTAGCTTTACCAAAATTAATTATTATTAACATCCACTATGGCTCATCTTGGCGTATTTCCCTCTGGAATTACGGTAAAGTTTAACTGTTAACACCTGTGATTTGTTCAGTGTGTTGTGAACGTAGAAGAATGACACAAGATTCCACAAACTCGTTAACACAACGAGCATTAAGATTAATGAACTTACAGTTACTTTAGTCCCTACATACACAGTGGTTCACAACGTTCTTAGGACTACACAGCCGTAGGCCAAGTTAGTTTTAATTAAAAATATTCCTGGTAGTTAAACCGCAGCGTGTAATTTGTCATTTAGACGGATGATTCAAGAGACAGCGAAACCATTATCAGCAGATATAGCGCAGGATACTCTATCACTAACCCTTTAAAGACGAAGCGTATCTGTTTTATATAAGGACTCAGTGCGTACCGCGCTGTAAACACTCTCCACTTCGGTTATAAGAACCGATCTCTTAATGTTTTATAAGGCAAAAGTTGCTGTTTGTTCTGAGATCCGTACAAAACACATAAACGCAATGTGGGCACCACGTAGAATTTTTTAATATTAAACCTGGTGGTATGTAAAGTTACCGCTAGATCCTGCCTTCTTCTAGGTGCTCCAAATGTTATATATTTTTAAAGTGACGAAAAAATATTAAATTTGGGGGAATATACCTCCATGTATTTCTAATTGCAGCACCACACAAGAGTGAGAGATCAACTTCATATCTGTACCTTACTCCGATGACTGAGCCACCGGCACCACCACAGACGAGCCGGCGAAAAGAATTACCACTGCTTTTGCCGAGATTCCGTTTCCTCTGCCTTACATTCTGTAGGCAGTCCTTTGTTGACTGAATTTACAAGCCTCCTTGAAATAAACGTGTCACTGTAAAGTTTATTGCTGTTCTACATATGAATTTATTAATATTTTACCGCCTTCATTTTTACACACAAAACTCTCACATTGTCTAGACACATTAGGCTTTCAGATTAAAATATTCCATACGTTTTTTAATATTATTCATATCCGTGCATTAACAATAATTTATAATTAAGAACCAACCATAATTTATATCAGTCTATTCTACACCTCCCGCATGTTTCGGTGTATCACCACCATCAGGGAGGTATCATCATATCATTATACAAAACATGAAAATATTAAAATGTGGCGCTGGTACTAATCCTAAACCTCTTGTAATACATCTTCTCATCTTGGGTCGATAAGGACGTGGTGATTTCTTGAGTTTATAGGTTTCATGGTAAAACTACGCGGATGTTTGCCATCCAACCTATAAACTCAACATATCACCACGTTACTCGCGACTCAAGACAACAAGGTGTATTGTAAGATTTTTAGTATCAGTCCCAGCGCCACATTTTAATATTTTAATGTTTTATATAATGATATGATGATGCCGATCCCAGTGGCCGCGCGTTCTAAGGCGTAGGTCTGCGGCTGAGCGCTTGCTGGGATCGTGGGTTCGAATCCCACCGGGGCATTGATGTTTGTCTTGTACAGTGTTTGTGTTGTCAGGTATAGGTCTCTGCGACGGGCCGATCCCTCGTCCAGAGGAGTCGTACCGACTGTGGTGTATGTTTGATTGTGATCAAGTGAAAATACAAACCCTCTACACCTACTGTGAACAAGTAGGTAGAAGAGGGAAGGATTACGAAAAGAATATATGATATGATGATACATCCCTGATGATGGCGAATACAACGAAACATGCCGGATGAGTAGAATAGACTGATACGAATTATACACTGTGATCTGTGCACTTGGTTGATTTTTATTAACTATAATATTATTAATTATAAGTAGGTCTTAATAAATTATAATTAAATATTAATTATGATTAAATTATAATTAATTGGTTGATTAAGTATAAACTCCATATGTTGTTTAAAAAGCTCCATGTTTTATACATTCTGTGTTGTTTCCATAATGTAATGATAATAGTACACTACAATCATTTCTTCCTATTTTATTTTTTAAAAAGTAATAATCCCGTTACTCTGTATTAACCCCTAAATGTACAGCGGCCAATACCTGTACAACTCCTTTAATACAAACAGCCCCTTATTCTGCTGGGAGGTACATTTATGTGTTTCGTGCGATCCTCAGAAGGAACAACGCTACTTCCCCGAACAGTAATAGCCTACCCGACTAGTCTTATTAATCGAGACTCAGTGTTTTCTTTGAGGTAGGAAATAGAGGTTCACAGGGAAATAGAACTATGAAACCACCTTCACCAGAAGGATGAGTGCGCACCGCCTGGGGACCATCAGAGTAGTAAATTTGTTCTTCCCTCGTAATAATAATAATAATAATAATAATAAAATTCATTATTATTAATATGCTGGAACAACAGCCGACTACAAAGAAAGTACACAAACACACGGAATATACACAAATAACAAACAATAAGACAGGCAATGAGTGTGCTGCCGTGAGAAAGCAATAAGTATTACATACTCCGAGTGTGTCCGTAGCCTTGCCTTAGTTCCCCAGCATGCAAAGCGCATGCGCCGTGTTATATTGCCATTTGTGGCTTCTCCGGCTGTACCATATTTTTCCATATTATCTCATAAACGGGAAGATTTTTGGAAAAACGATATTGAACCTAAAATGTGCGTTGTGATTTTTTCTACAATGTCTGCCTGAAACATTTCTCATTCTAAGAAGAATTCAGTGAGATACTATCATAAATATACCTACGTCTTCGTGTAAAGTGCCCGTTATTCTTCTTAGATTTTAATTACACTTGAATTACTGACAGATTTTCGAAAAAATCCTCAAATATTACATTTCATGAAAATTCGTTCAGTGGTTGCCGAGCTGTTCCATGCGGGTAGACAGAACGATAATAACAGAGAGAGAGAGACAGACGGACGGGAGAACAGATGGACAGACATGACGAAGCTAATATTAGCTTTTCGCAATTTTGTGAACGCGCCTAACAAATGAAAACAAAGAGAAAATACATAATAGAAAATCATATCTGAAAACAGGGTTAATAATGTTGTATTTTGTAAGGAAAAGGTTGTTGAGAGAGATCATTTACTCCTGGATATATTGATAGCACCGTTCCATTCAATTCAGTTTATTGGCAATTCAGGTTTAGCAGCTCTGGGCCAGTTGCTGAGTGAACACGCGAATGTAACAGTACATAAGTACATAGACCCTAAACAATTATTTGAACAAAGGAAGAAAAAGCAGAATGTACAAAATATAATCACATTAATTACAAATATCCTACCTAAATTAAAACCACAATTCACATGAAATATAAGTGACCAAATTCCAGCGTCAAATCTGTCAAAGAGTTTTGATTTACTTACTTGGAGTAAAAATATCTATATCTAATAAATCGTTAATCAAACCAATTTTTAAATGTACATATTTTTACTAAGTAAATATTAAGTGAATAGTAATAATAATAATAATAATAATAATAATAATAATAACAATAAATGTAGTCCCTCCCACTGCACCCTCTCCCGCTTTATCTCTCTTTCTCTCTTTCGGCTTTAAATGCGTTTCCTAAACGTCTGCCAGGTATGAATGCACATTTTCATACCAAGAATGCAGTAGTGAAGGACTCTACTTAGAACTGTAATCATTAAATGGTGTATATAGACCCCACTGACTACAAAAGGAGTACAGAAAGGCACGTCTGTCTCACAGTTCAAGAAATTCGGTGCTCTGACGAAAGGTTCCAACATATACCTAGACTGTCAACACTATAACCTTCCCTACTGTACGCCCCGCACGTACGTCACTTCGCACTGCCTGAAATCGAAAACACGCGAACCCTTCTCTAAATTGGCACTGGAAGATATTCAATCAGAGGCAAGCTCATAAAAGTTAAGTTGGATGGTGGCCCTTGACAAGTAGTCTGCAAACGGACCGAAGGAGCGAAAAGAAGCCGTATAGGACTTGCAGCTCTAAGAGTGCTTCAGGGCAATCAAATGGAGACGCAACATACAGGAGATTGCTTCAAGGCCTTTCTGGAAGGAAAACGACAACTTCTGGGTTGACAATCTCTTCCGAGGAAGCTCTCTTTAGCCAACTGCGTTTTACACTTTCCAGCGATCCCAGTAAACGTCACAAGTCGTAAAACACTGAGAAGACATGTTCATGAAGACTAGGACATGCTTTACATACATACATACACACACACATACATACATATATATATACATTAATTCATACATACATACATACATACACATACATAATACATACACATACATACATACATACATACATACATACATACATACATACA
>BLKM01012991.1:117424-232005 GCA_013340265.1 Coptotermes formosanus
TAGATAGATAGATAGATAGATAGATAGATAGATAGATAGATAGATAGATAGAAGGCTAAGAACTGCTCCTCTCTCGTTATATCCGTCATGATTGTTAGCACCAGATGTTACAAGATGGATCAAAATCCTGCAAGAATAAACCACAGTGAAAGGTGCCTATTTTTCGGTCGGTATTATATATGTAAAGGTTAAGGTAACGTTGCTCCTTTGCACGCCATAAAAAGGCATACAGGGGGAGTAGAGGAACATCGTCAGTCTTCTTAACCTCGACAATAGGTAGAGAAATCCCCCAAAACAGTAATATACACGGAGCAATGGTCTCTGAACTAACCTCCGTCACACTATTTCCAATTTTAATGCACACAGTATTATTGAAAAAAATTGATTTTCACGTCATATGTTATAAATGAGTTTTCAAACTCATATTTAACATGTAGGTAGATTTGACAGCGAAATGATATATATCTGATGAGAAATGAATCCGCCTTCATGAAGAAATGTGTACACGTCCAAAACCATACTGTTCAAACAGCCGACCCAGGGCTTGTACAAATGTGGTTACTGGATTCGTAATACGAGCAACAGACACCGTTACCGTCCCGGTGGCAGTGGCGCAACAGGACATCCGCAATTACAGCACCCCAGCTGGCACTGGAAGCTTACTCCTATCTGCAGACCCCTCTCCTTTAGGCTGCAACATCACACACTCTTCATCTGTGATCTACTTGCAGCGCGGCGAGCCACATGACAACATTATGTCGGGCTTGGAGTTTGTTTAAAAAAACCGTCAGTAATTTAAAAAATGCATCAAATGGTGGGATACTAACAGAAAAGCACCTGAAAATTATGTGAAAAACAAAGTTCAAAGCCGAGTATGAGGTACAATCCCGAAATTTCCAGGGAGGCACCAAGTAAAATTGCGAATAATTTGGTCAGTAGAACCCTAAGCGAACTGCGTTCTGAACCCTTGGTATACTGACTATAAAGCAGCGGGTGCTACTCTTTTCGCGGCGACGCAAGGGTTATCTTGAAGTGTTATCGAGTTTGGAAGGTAAAGTTAAGTAACTTTCACACCATACCAGGCCATGAAGGCCCACAGCCGAGTAGAAGTATAGCTGTATTCTTTCTTTAACCTCGGCGCTAGATGAGGGTGGGTGGCCAAGGCCACGCCCGAGTCACTTTATCTTTGGGAAAAGACGCTATACACACCGTACAGGAGGCTGGGTGAGCAGAGGGTTGTTCTTTATGGGTGCGTCAATTCTCACTCCCACCGGGACTCCATCCCCGAGCCGTCCAGCCCGTAGTAAGTCGCTATACCGAACGACATAGCGTGGCCCACCCTCGAGGTGGCGGGGACACGTAAAGCACACAGAAAATCTCATGAATGCGCAATACATTCCACTGCAGGCAAAGTGTCTGAAAGGAGAAATCCACTCGGGGAAACAATAGGGTACAGCAGATGACGGAACTGAAACTGACCCTACGAACATGGGACTGCATTAGATTGACTAAAGTTAGGGTCCAGCCGTGGACGCTTGTAACGACGGAAGTGAACATTCCAGTTCCATAGAAGTCCGGCAAATTCTTAACCACCTACGCTACTATCATTTTGTGAAGTACGATCTGTTTCGTATAATCAGTTACGTTTAGACGGCTCAAAGTTCAGAATTATATTAAAACATTCCTCTTTTAGGGAAAGTATTTACACAATAAGTGATGCTGACATCAAAATGTGTAGGTTGCACCATTAAACTATGATTAATACTTTATATTAATGGCTCCGACAGCAGTGATTTAAGATTATTACCATCTGAGATGCGACGCCGTGTAGTCAGTAATCTGTACAGACGTTTCAAACAAACCCGCCACCACTCCCATCCTACGCATACCAAAGCCATCCTAACCTCCTGCCTTTCTACAAAACCAAATCAAATCACAAAACTCCTCCTCATCTGTAATCGTGAGATGCTAGCGTTTCATTCACCTTAGACGGAACAGCTCGGTTAGTATAACGGCTAGGCAACGGACTGGACGTCCGAGAGATCTTAGTTCGATTCCCGGCAAGCGCAAAAGATTTGTCTGTTCTCCAAATTTCCAGACCAGCTCTGAAACCTATCCATTCTCCGACTTGATGAGCAATCTTTGCTGCTTTTCAGCTGATAAATCGGCCTGAGGCGTGAAGCTGACCACGCAGCTCCAAGTACAGTCAGTTTACGACTGACTGGAATTAAACCTCCACTATCCGATATGCCTTCACGACACGCACACGGACTTCAGTTTAGGTAGCCATATTTTCTTGAGAATTTGGCGTCCATACCTTCACATTACATTCATTCTGCAGTCTGTCTTACGACGGATCCGTAGCCTCTTCCAAAGCGAGTTCTCCACAGGGTGCGATCTAGTGCTTCCTCTTTCAATTTCCAGGTCATCCCGTAACTATTTACGTCTTCTTCCTCGTCCTCCCGTCATTTCTATCTTTCCTTCTAACATTCCTTCAATCCTTCAGGCAATTTATAAGCAAGATGTAACCAATCCAGTTAGCCTTTCCTCTTTTTATTGTATGTAGGATATTCTCCTTGTCCTCGGTTCTACACAACATTACGTACCCACACAAAATGACTGGCAAAGTTGTTTTGTCTTTCTGATCTTCAGCGTTATATGCATAACGCAACAATCCAAAAACACTAACATCAATTGTAACAAAGCAAAAGGACCGTGTTGTTTTCTTCCGAGATATAACAGCGTGTATTCTGGAAGTTTCGTACCAACCTCTCGGAGGAACACGTGACCTGCCACGTCGGGGTGTGTCTCTGAAACTTTGGTAACTACCTACCAGATTACACGGTGTCATACGCCATAAGATCACAATATTAAACCTTACCGCACCCGACACGTCACATCTCACAGAAGCGTAAGATATACAAGCAAACAGAAGGACCGTCTGCATGAGTGATACGATATCGTCTTTTGCTACACTGCTTCACGGCTTGTCATGTTGCATTACAGTGCCGCCATCTTGAGGCAATATTGCTTGGCTGCTGAAAACGGAGCACAACCATTGGATTTATCATATGTGACGTGCGAGAAACCTTATAGATCTCAATTCCGTTTGCATGGACGAATATACTGAACCCTATTACGGTCGAAGAGGGAAGAGAAAAAAGGAGAGACACTTCTGCGAATAACACACAGGCGTTTCTTTGCTAAGGGCCTCTGCGCATCCTTGGGCTTTGTCCAAAAAGCTGCCGGTGTCTTACTAAGATGTAAAAATTCAGCTACAAATCTAATCCATTATTTTAAGGTTGTTTATTCCGTGCATTGTTCTGATCAGTATAGTCAATTTATTGTACCAACTAAATGCGCACTGCTGTTCACATATGAACGTCACATACATCGTTCCAACATGTTTCAGTGCCAGTAGACCATCCTCAGGAACCACGTGATGCCAAGTTTAACTGTCAGTAGACTGTTTACTGACATTTGGTTTTAAACTTGGCATCACGTGCTGCCAAGTTTAACTGTCAGTAGACTGTTTACTGACATTTGGTTTTAAACTTGGCATCACGTGCTCCCTGAGGATGGTCTACTGGCACTGAAACACGTCGCAGCGGTGTACGTAACACTCATATGTAAGTACTAGTGTGCATTTAGTATTGACTACCTAAAATCTAATCCAGTGAGAGATAAACTTGCCAGAGGCAACCAAGTTAACAGTACAAGGGGAATGTAATACTCGTATACACTTCCTATCAATGAGCAAATGATAGACTAATAGGCCTAGCAAAAGTACGCCCACCCTTCCACGTTTCATCTAAAACCGAGGCAGGTCTATTCTCAAAATCGTTGCGTTTTTTTTTAACGTGTCATGACGAACAACGTCCAACATAACCGACAAGTCTGTTGGAATACACCTTCGTCAAATCGTGTAAATGTGAACCAAATCAGCAACCGTACGACTGCCTCCAGATATTCCAATTATAAATTCAGTAATTTCGTAACTTGGAGGGATTATCATAAACGACGAATAATCACAAACGGTGGGACAAGTAGTTAAGAGTTTATTTGAATTCAACTTCTATAACTTGTTCGGAGTGGACAGAGGCCTTATTATGCGCCCGGATAATGGGCGCCATGCTAGCGATAGAAACGAGGAAGTCCAGAATGCATGTCAATTCTTCATCGTCGCGTCAATTCGTTTAGTTCCCATTATCCCTAATGGCTGCAACTGTCTGACGGTGAGTAAATGAATCCACCAATTTTCAAGCAGCGGTGCTAAACCTTAACGCCAAGCTGAAATAGCAATTACTGTGACCATTTGAAACCTAGCACTTCCTTCACGTACCAGCAGGCTTAACATTTTTAAATTCTACATCCTGCCCACTCTCTGCAATTGTACCCTTCTATGCATATCAGAATTGGGCCCGAGATGAGGGAGGTAACACTAGAATGGAGAAAATTGCACAATGAGGAGCTTTAAGAATTGCACTTCTCACTAAATACTGAGTTTTGTGATCATATCAAGTAGAAAGAGATGGGCGAGACATGTGGCACGTATGGGGGAAAAAGTAGGTAGTACAAAGAGCATATTTGCGGGGAAACCTGCGGGAATGAGAGCACTGGGTAGAGCTAGGCACATAAGAAAATATAATATTAAAACAGATCTTAAATAAATCGGATGGAAGGGCGTGGATTGGATTGATCTGGTTCAGAATAGGAAAAAGTGGTGGGGTTTTGTTGGTATGGTAATGGATATACGGGTTCCATAAAATAAAGCCAATTTATTGGCCTTTCAATAAGGACCACGCTCCACAGAGTCAGTATGGACATAAGAACAAACAGCCATTATTTCTTCATACAGCATTAGGTTACATAACGACACACAGGTGGCTTACTGCACGGTAGAAACTGAGCATTTACATATAACTCAATGTAATTTTCGTCCTTCAAAGATTAAAAATAAAAGCATTCATACAAACAAACAATCTCGCTCTATCAGAAACAATATTGCTGGTAAGACATTGAGGAATGAACTGCCAAGAAAAAATAAACAGTTTCTCTACTGAGAACAGAAGAAGGAGTGTACATATATATACATTGCTGCGGAGAAACAGAAAAAGTTACTGATCTGAAGGTTCTTTGGCCGTGTTCGCTTATCCTTCTGATAAAGGTTAGGCTAGAGGCAAAGCAGAGCGTTAAGAATGGAGAAATCAATAAATTATGTAGGTGTGCATAAATTAAGTTTGTACCTCATAAAGAAGGAAGGCCACCCTCACCACAAAGACCTGTCGGTTAATATTGTTTTGTTCTTAGAATCACACGAAAAGCGTAAACAAACACAATGTGTAATCAAAACGCAGATTCGGTTAATGTTACAGCAGGCGGCATACACAGATACCATTAATATTTAAATGGTTAGAAACAGCGTTAGATTTAGAGAACATACAAAACATTACATCTCGCTTGAAGACTTCTTTCTCTAAAATCAGACCATGATAATCTTCGTTTCGTTTCGTTTCGTTTCATAGTCCTTACCTCTGCTACCTATTCACAATAGGTGTAGAGGTTGTTTATTTTCACTTGATCACACTCACACACCACAGTCGGTAGGAATCCTCTGGACGAGGGATCGGCCCATCGCAGAAACCTCTGACAACAAAAACATTCACAAGAGACAAACACACATGCCCCCGGTGAGATTCGAACCAACGATCCCAGCAAGCGCTCGACCGCAGACCTACGCCTTAGGATAAATAACCTTAATATTCATAGATATACGCGTGCATAGTGAGTTGCTACTGACTGGTTATAAAGTTTAGTTACACGTCCATGAAGTTGAAAGGTTGTGTGGGGAAAAACAAAAATGTTCAACCAACCGAGAATGTTCTTTTGCAGCCTCAGTTTTCAGTTTATTATTCGCAGGGTCCTCGCACGCTAAAATAGTACTGTCTTTGTCGCAATAAACCGCTATTTCATCACCCGCATATTGAACCGCCAAAAGAGAAATATTTTATTTTTCCGCCAGCGGCTCGATAAATAAAATGCAATGTATTTGAACCATAAATGTACATGAAATAAAAATTGGACCTATTCCAGTATAAATATGAACAAACTGTGTGTAAATTTCCGTTTAGATGATCTACAAAATTGAAACATCCCTCCTCCGTCCCAGATAAACTGCCTTTAGCTTTCCACAAGACTTTCCCTATCATTTACGTTTTATTCTCTCTCTCGTTCTAGGGAAACAATGGGTGGTTATTGTGAGAGTCGCATAAAACTTATTAATACAGTATGTTGAACTACACAGAGTTTATTTTCATTTTACTTAAAATATAAGGACGAGCGGGAAAGCTTGGGAACCTTGCACAGGATGAAGTTTTTTGTCCTACGCCTCCCCCCACTAAATAAGAGTCAACTAAAGATGCCCCTGTACACTTCATGAAGTCATATGAAGAAGTGGATGTACAGCTCCACCCATTCTCTACTTAACGCATTACATAAACGTGGTCAGCTTCATGTTCATTTGCCTCTGAGGATGCGCTCCCCCGGACCCATTGAGTATGAAGCCGGGTGGACTGTAGAGTCGGTCTGGACATTTTAAAGAATAGATAAATCTCCCCTGGCGGGAATCGAACCATGTTTCCTCAACTGTTCAGCCTGTAGCCCCGCCCCCCCCCCCCCCCCCAACAACGAGAGATAAAATTCTGTCTTTAAATGTCAATTACATCCAGGTTATGGCCTTCCAGTGGTGGCCTAGTGCCGTTCTTCAGTAAATATCCACATTGCTATGTTCTGGCGGTACGCAAAGACGACGCAGCACTGTGCACCGCAGCAGCACGCACCGCTATGGAAAACCTCAGGAATTTCATTACGCTCCTTTCGTTAAGGCCACAAGGCTTTATGAATAAGCCGTAATTACATATCAGTGCTTCTACGGAATAATAAGCCCGTACACACACACTACGGGCCTTCATTTGTCTTGCGATATCAAAACATCTAATGTCATTGGTTTGCGTGTTGATACATTATGGGTCGTGGGCTAGCTAGCTGAAGGTATTTGTTATGATTTGGTGGAGTAAGATCCACGGCTCCATTCAGAGGTACGAACGTCACTTCAAATGTCATGAGGTGGAGAATAATGTTACTTTAGTAAGCAAGTACTGTTGTAAATACTTGTGAAAGATAGAAATTTATTACGTTTGTCCACATGAATTTCTGATTTGTGTGTCACTGTAACAGCCCGATGATATGTTTTAGTGCCTGCTGCAAATTTATAAAACGAATCTGGATAATATTAAACTTTAGAGTCCCAATTATTATTGTGAATTCCAACGGTCTAGTCCAAATTAATTTTCCAGAAAATTTCTAATCTTCGAATTTCAAAATCAGTCATTATATATGCCTACCAGGAGCTTAGGTAAAACTAACATAAAACATTCTAAGAAAACGTGTCGATTTGAGCTCGACACTGGACCTGGTACAACGGAAAGCACCGTTGACTTTAACACGACGGGGGGGGGTTAGACCTTCCCCGGGGGGAAAAAGATCGCAACATGAAGCTGATAACTTAAGAATGATAAGAGCTATACCTTCACTCCCCCATACGCCTTCATGGCTTGCATATGGGCATGTTTTCCCTTTATTAATTATTAATATCAAAGAGTCGGAATGATCTGAAATATTTGTACCAGATTCCAAGACGCTGCCCTTCTTTTTCCTAGCAGAAGAACTGACAGGTGGACGTCAGCATTAAATGTTTACATGATACGGATGTTATGAGATACCAGCCACTCTTTAGAGCGACGTTACCTCTTATCGTATGAAATCAGACGCCAACAGAGAAACGTTTAAAATTATTTCCAGTCTTTTTCGTTTACTTCCGCGACCACAGACGTTACGAAAGGCGGAAAAACTGATTTTGTATTCTAATTCGATTTTATGTTGGAACTAATCACATTACTGAATGAAACTAAACAAGATATTTGACACTGTTCATTTTGGTCAGCCCCAATAGCGGCAAGATCCCGAATAAAGGGTACCGCCACCGTCTTACAAAATAATAAGGTAAGATTCGTTAGCGGCATTATGATCTACTGAACAACGGAACGGATCTTTTCAAGATGCATATTTTTGGAAAGCCTATGATTCGGCACTGACGGCAATTTCCTTTGGTTTTATTAATTCCTTCAGACTACATAACGAGGAACTTAATGATCTGTACTCATCACCAAATATTATTCGGGTAATCAAATCGAGAAGAACGAGATGGGAGGGGCATGTAGCACTTATGGGGGAAAAAAGAGGTGCATACAGGATTTTGGTGGGGAGACCTGAGAGAAGGCGACCACTTGGGAGACCCAGGCGTACATGGGAAGATAATACTAAAATGGATCTTCAAGAAGCGGGATAAGGCATGGACTGGATTGAGCTGGCTCAGGATAGGGACAGGTGGCGGGCTCTTGTGAATGCGGTAATGAACCTCCGGGTTCCATAAAATGCGGGGAATTTCTTGACTAGCTGAGAAACTGTCAGCTTCTCAAGAAAGCCTCTGCTCCATGGAGTTAGTTTATTAATTCATTCTCAAAATTTTTTTAACAAAATAGTTAAGTTTCAAAATTGGCAGTGTTGCCTCAAGCAGCTGCAAAGGGAAGCTAACATATTTAACGTAATGCCCTTTGCCCCTGCTCGAGGCAAAACTGTTGATTTCAGCGTTTTGTTTCTTACTTACACGCTGCTTATGATCCGCTGACCTCAGACAGAAACTACTCGATATTACTCATTAGTAAGTAAAATGTTTAATGTTTATTAAGTATAAGACGCTGAAATTTTTGTCGATTAAATATTTCACTATATCTACGTGCGAATTATTCGTTCCAGCTACAACTGGTTTCATTAAGTTACTGAATCTGGCGATTCGTTATCTCATGAAAGAGGCCAGGATTTTACTGGCGGTAGGTGTCAAACAGCTACACCATACAGCTAGGGTAGCTCACGCAAAAAGGCGACACTGACATATGGCAGACTGTACCGGTTCACTCGGAATGCTGCTGCCTAACAGAATTACTGTTCTCGCCCCCTTTCCATTTATCTGATTACGATGGAAGTGGGCATGTCTCAGTTTTCTCTGTTCCTAAAAAAATCTTAGCTGCAATACATTCTGCCTTTTCTTTTATTTACATAGGTCCCAAGCCGGGTATAAAACCTGTATTGGCCATTAAACGTGGAGACATAAATTTACAGAATCATAAAACTTTCCCTGGGGAAACATATTCAGTAGCCCAAATATGGAACTCTATAAGCAACCTAAAACTGTCCTACATTTTAATTTTCTTTACATATAAGCCAACGAAAGTTTTCTTATAAAACACAAATATTAGTGCAGCCGTAGTAAATTTTACACCGTCCACTTTTATTTAAAATTTTCTAATTCGATTAACTACCTCGTGCAAAAACGGGGCATAATCACGTACTCTATTCTTTCAACAATGTTTAACAAGTACATGAATGTATGTGTAACGTGCATTCAAGTAGCCAAACTTCTTTATGCTGTATTTGCTTCATGAATTCCACTCTGTTTGATATAATGAATAAATCTAAAATCCAATTTCTACAACTGTTATATTAATAAGTGCAATACGCATTTATTCGTTCAACTTATATTAACTGCAATTACATGTTTCGGCTAAAATTAGCCATTATCAACTCAACTACAGGACTCTTCTAATTCTAAACGCAAATCATATACGGAATTATATTCAGTGTGCTTGGAATTATAAAAATTAAATTGACTTGATAGTGGATAATTTTACCGAAACATTCAGTCATTATGTATGTTAGTTAACAAAGATGAACAGATATTGTAACGTAAAGGTAAAGCAATCCCATTGCAGGCCTGGACACGCCCTGAGGGCTCCAGGAGGTTGAGACTCCCAGATCTCAAGACAGTCGGTACATGAAGGTGGTAAGGTTGTCACCCATACGCACCGGCCGCCTTCCCCCCCCCCCCACCCCTCCCAGCAAGTAGTCCTGGAACTCATTTCTGTTAGAGGCTAATTCTACCCCAGGGCCATGAACTGATATTGTACTCAATAATATAATAGATGTAAAAACTGGTATCAGGTTTATTCACTCAAACCAAACTTCATTGAAAGTCATTCGTTAACAGCTGACAGCTGAGAGCTTCCGTGTGGGAAAGCAATGGTTTAATTCTTGACAAGGAAATTGACAGTATTGACAGAAAAGCATTTGTGGCATCTCCTGGTAAATTCAGGTGTGCCGTCTCTAAATAACAACTACCATCTTATACTAATTCAATGAAGCAAAAATAAACTACATAAGTTTATAGTCGCCCATCTGGCCAAGAAATGCCTCTGTTTGGAACCTGGCAGTTGGTAGATATATTTACAAACACGGCGTCTGACTCTACCTTGATCGAGCTCCATGCAGTCCCAATGATACCTTCCTTACGTTTTAGTAATACTCTTTTCCTTGCGTGTACGCGTTCTAAGTATCCTCTTTCTTTTAGGTCTTACTATAAAATTATGCATTTATTTTTCTTCTTTACCTTCGTGCTACAAGGTCCGCACAGTCAATCCTTGACTTTATGGTCGTTGTAACACTGAAGCATAACGCAAATTAACAACTTCCTCATCATTATTCAATAGTCTCCTGCATCAGTGCTTTTTCCATTCTACGACGAACAACTACTTCTTCGTTCAACGGCAAGGCCAGACTTGTACGTAGTGTGTGAAGTCAAACGAAACGGAGTAAAATAAAGCAGGAAAGAAAAAATCTAATTTAAATATAGTTTTCCCGAACAGGTTAAACACAGATACGCAGAAAATTATACAAAGTGTTACCTAACAACATGAAAGTTACAATGAAGTTAGAAAGTTATATTGCAAAATCATCCATGGCTACACACTTCCTGTAACCGTGACTTGCGCGCGCAATGTGCTGTCCTCTTTAGGCAATGACATTATTCTAAAAAAAATTGTCTTTTAAATATTTGGTAATTACAGTCGACTGTTTGAATAAGCGCCAAATTTTTGTATGACAAAATAATACAGTTTTCAAATTCTGTGCAAACAAATTTACTTGCTGAAATAAGACCCAGTTTACTTCTTAGTACGGTAAATTTCTTAGAAAACTCCTTCCTGTTGATCAAACATGGGAATTAGATAATAATCTCTAAATTATTTTAAGGAAATAATATTTTTGTTTGGAATTCTTTAAAGTTAATGAAAGAGAAAATATAAACATTTAATCAGCCTTTATCTTTACACTTTATTAATTCCGTTAATTTAAACTTTTCATACGATTAAAGACGAAGCTTAAAAACGAACAAAAGCCCATTTCACCTTTCACCATTTCACAATACAGTCGCTGAATGGTAATGTCTGATAAAAAGTACATAAAGCAAAATGTCAATTATCGCCTGTCACATCTCTCTAGATTGTGTTCTAAAATAGACCTATACTGGCCCTACGTAGTTACTCGTATTGTATATAACAAGAATTGTAAGAAATGGCTTCACCTGTGACAAAGTAATTTTATGACGCAAAAGAGCAATATAACGGCTCTGCAGAGCCACGTGTTTAGATCTGATTTAACAGCAAAGTCCCATTAAACCGTTCAGCACCAATATGAAATTTTGTATGAAAACGTAAGATAAACATATCAACAAATAATATATTAAACACTATTTACAGATCAACAGTTTCTAGCGTAGCGACAGTCACTGTAATTAGTAACAATAACAGCTACCGATGTTTCAGAAAATCTTGCTGCCTCCATATCCCAGCTCGAAGAAGCATCGATTGTCTTCACTTCATAAACACAAAATACTTTTGCAAGTGTACTTCTTTCGCAGTACAAGCTACTCTGTTACACCGACCCACTTAACCTTTACCTAGTACGTACCCTCCTCATGCAACAACGCACACTACTTTCATGCACACAAAATGCGTTCACCATTACAGGCTAGTTTGAAGTTAACCGTTCAGCTTCTCTGTATGGAATTACACTGTTTTTTTGTCTGCGCACAGTGGTTCTTACTTGAGGGCCTTTTTAATTCGTTTTTTATTGATGTCATTCTCTCATTCATCTAAATAAGTTACTTCATAAATCTACGGTACCTTACGCTGTAATTATATATATATACACACACACACACACACACACACATATATATATATACACACATCTACACTGATTAGCACCAGTGAAAGGTGTTTAAATATTTAACTAAGAGTACAATTTATTCTGTAATTTCCAGAAAATGAGGTGTTAATGTAATGTTAAGGCTAAAGTTTTATAACGAATTTTTTTATTTAACAGACATAGTGAAAATTTTCGTGGCTCTGTCATTCATGTATATTCCACACGCTAGTTTACATGTCTATTGCTCCTTGTTCTGTAGGTAGGCTACATATGTATACACACTGATTAGTGCAAGTGAAGATGTTTAAATATTTAATTAACAATACAAATAATTCTGTAGTTTACAAAAAATAAAGTGTTAATATATTGTTGACAAGTCCAACATTTTGTAACATTTTTGTTACTGACCTGACATAATGGGCATTTTGGTGGCAGGGTAAAACTGGTACTCTTATACATATTGAGTAATGTTTACCAAAAGAAATTAATGCCACTTCCAAATTAGGAAACGAAAATTGACGCCACTTAATTTTATCACTTGAGTGAGCGGATTTAAGTGACAGGGTTAAAAAGATATAAGAAAAATACCGTTATGTATTACATACCATGTGATTTCGTTCACACTTTTTAAATTAAGAAAAATTATTCTTCAGTTTCTTCAGACCTGATTGTATATGTAAGACACAGGGTAGAAATATCTGTCACTAATCAGGCACTGTTACTAGGTACGCAGAGATGTAGGGAACACTTCGTAGTGTGCTGAAGTAATTGCATTTCCCGAGTTCCCATGTCACGAATTCCTGTTTGGATAGCGATGCAATTGCAGGTCAACATGAGTCCAATTATCCGGGCTGCAGGCATGTGTAGCGGGAAGCTTCGGGTCGCTGTGCTTCTGCAGCACTGCCAGCAGATAGAATGCAGCTGCTCCCTAGCATTTAGACTGAGGCCCTGAAGCTTGTCTTTTTTGCCGTTCGTCATAATGAAGGCTCTACTTCTTTCATACAGCCCAAATATGCCAATGAATAATTTTAGTCCCATTAACAAAGGAATATAAAACAAAGACTAACACAGATAACAGAATAAAACTCTCCTAAACGGGACTTCTTAATTATCAAAGACATTTTATTAAGATTTCCCCGTGATCATCCAACACCATCTTTAAAGGACGTCATTCTGCTGCGGTATTTAAACAGAATCAAAATTAAATTCGTCTACACACAACTACGTTCCATTTATTTACAGAACAACGTGTTTTCACCGATTTATGTCACCTTCAGTTTTACACTTCATATTTTTCAAAACATGCTGAGGAATAAATTTTTATTCGCTCCTCAGTATGTTTTGAAAAATACGAATTGTGAAGCTGAAGATGACGTAAATCGGTCGAAGCATGTTGTTGTGTAAATAAATGGAACGCAGTTGTGTTTAAATGGATTTTATCTTGATACTGCCAACACCATTTCTTAGTTTCAAACTTAGGTTACTTCACTGCTCAGTCTGAACATCTGTAACTCTCCGATTTGCATACTGGAGCAGAAGATACCAAAATCGATGTGTTTCTGGTGTGTTTAGCTTCGGAAATGTGTGGAATGTGGGTATGTGAGGTTATAAAGGTACAAGGTAAAATCGTGCAGAAGGAGAAAACTTTGAAGCTGAGCCCGGGTCACCCTAAGGGGTGACAGCCAGCAATAAACCCCAAACTTGCTTCAATAAGCCAAGAATCAATCTGAACCTGTGACCTACCGAATACTAACCCCGAACAACCTGCAGGCATGTAAAACTTGTATCGTTTCATAATGCCCATGAACACACAAAAGGCACGACTCTGCAGTTCCGTCACTGAAGGTAATACGAAACACGTACATTACTGTTGCAGGGAATTTCACAGCATCGAACTGCCTTTATCTGAAAGCCTGGTACAGTAGAGCACTGAAAATGTGCGGTCTGGTAATGAAATACTGAGCGTGAAATATTTTTAAATTGTTATTATATAAAATACAAATAAAATCCGTACCGTTTGTAAAAATGGCAAACTGCCTCGCAAAGTGCAATACGACATATCTCCCATAAATCACTGCTGAGTTAAAATTTAAATTTAGATTTTGAAGTATCCATAACCGTGCATTAAGGAATCAGATACGGAAGCAAAACCAACAAATGCACCTAAGTGTTTTTGTGAACGTGAAATTCGCTGTTAGAATACATAAGCGTAACGACATACAAGCGTCGTCTAAGGGTTAACAATCAAATATTCCAAATAATAATTTAAAGCACCACTTTTGTATTAAAACTTATTATTACAATAAGACATTTCGTGGATGAAGTCCATTTCACATTACACATATTTCTTTTTAATACAACCACATTTCTCAATATGAATGAAAAAACAGAACTTTAAGCAGGATGAAATTCACGGAAGAAGTAATGACCATTAAGTTAATTTAAACTTTCCCAATTTTTGCCCTAAAATTGCGACAGTCAACGTACGCATATTGTGTATGTGTAGCACAGTGTACGTATGTGTGTTCGTGTTCGGAACTTGATGTGGTGGCCCTATTACTCTACAATAGAATAATTCCAATATGAAACCTCTAAACCTGTAATCATACAAAACTTCACATGTTTCGACATAATGGTCCATTATACGTCATTATTATTGTAACACATTACAATCGCGTTCCCTTTACGAACGCGCTTCATTATTTCACATTCTAAACTGAAATTCTGGAAGGGATAACAATATCCTATTTGCTGTTAAGTTTAAAAGGGGTTGAAGGACTGGTTGTCCAAAGCAGCAAGCTTTCGTCATTATGCTTCACTGGAATCAGACTGTTTCGACTGGCAATGAGCCCCACACACATACATACGTTCATGACAATCGTCTGTTTCCATGTGATACATTAATAGGTAAAAACTTTTTAGAGTGTGTATGTGATTTGCCGCAACAAAGCAAATTACACTGCCCCTAACTAGTAAAACAGAGACGTACTGCAATAAACACCTCCAGGGCGGCATTAGCATACAAAAGTGATACGTGTAGCAGCGGTACAGAATTTATACCCGTGATCAACGTTCCGTCACTTCATGTTTATTTGTACGTTCACATGGCTTCGTTTCTTGAATATTGCACGAACAAACAGGTCTCGTCTGAAAATACTATTTCCATACAAAACAACGCCGCTACAAGCAGGGCTGTGGAGTCCGAGTCAGAATGAATTTTTAGGTGGAGTCGGAGTCGGTAAAAATGTACCGACTCCGACTCCGACCCCAGTCTAAAATCTTAACTAAGTATTCCAACGCCAGAGCCCTGATAGCTACAGTAACCATTAGATTTACACTTAAATATAGGTTATAAGTCAAAAAAGTAGCCTGATGATTCACGTGGTGGCGATGAAATGTCTTACAGGTTTACCATTATTAATACATATTGAGCTTTTATGAAGGAGTCGGAGTCGGAACTTTTAAAAATCGAGGAGTCGGAGTCGGAGTCGGAGCTTTTGTGTACCGACTCCACAGCCCTGGCTACAAGTACGAGGACAAGCGCATAGAGAAGCACATGCTTATTCTGTTCTATTCATTCACTTAATCCTTCCGGCCGCACTATGATCCTGGGGTCGACTCAGCCTCTGCTCCTCCCGATTCGTTCATGACTGTCAACACAAATATGGTGTCCACTTTATTTTGTCACAGAACACGGCAGCTGTCACAGGAGCTTTATCATACACGAGTGACAATTTTTGGCCCTTTTTAGGTTTCTGCAGCGGTGTAGGTGAGGATTACTTTCTTTTGGAACATGCCGCTGCGTTTAGGCGTCATCAGATCCCGACGCTTTGAGGCAAAGTAGTGGCCTCGCTTTCGACGGACGATATTTCCTACAAGAATTCTTCGAGGACATACAGACTACTCACCGACACAGCCAACTGAATCCAGTACAACTCCCACAAATTATTTATTTAAAATCCAGTTTAACATTACACTCTAGTGTACGACTCGCTCTCTCGAGCGGTCCTTTCTTTAAAGGCTTCCGGCTAAAATTGTGTTTGCGTTCCTCCTCTCCCCCACGTGCGTCCAAGTCACTACCCTTGACCTGATCACCTACATAAAAATCAAAGCAAGCATTATCATAGGTACTTAATCTCCCAAAATGAAAAATTCCAATCATATATCGGAAATAAAGATGGAATTCGTCATATTGGGAAAAGTAATTCGTTTTATATATAGGTTACATAGAGTCAAAAAGGAGAGGAACACCCTACAAACAATAGAAAGAAGGAACCATAACTGGATTGGTCACATATTGCGTAGGAACTGACTTCTAAAACACGTTCTTGAAGGAAAGCTAGAGGAAAGGACAGAAGTGACGGGAAGACGGGGAAGAAGACTAAGCAACTACTGGATGAACTTATAGGAAAGAGAGGATACTGGAAATTGAAAGGGAAAGCACTAGCTCGCACTCTGTGGAGAACTCGCTTTGGAAGAGGCTATGGACCTGTCGTAAAACAGACTACGGAATGAATGAATTGATTAAATATTCCCTAGGTTCTTAACCACCGTTATAAGCCCGCTTATTTAACAGTACTAAGCACTAGAATTAATAGTGAAAACAATTTCGGAGGATGTGTGTTAACCCTATTTAATTTTGTTACCCTGGTTACGTAGTGAATGCATATTAAACACATATTCTGCGAAATACTCAAGTCGTCCCGGATGTTACGCTGTGTCACTGGATAAACAATTCCGCGCGCCTTCGAAACGTCCAAAATCATTTACGAGTCAACATGACGTAACAACCTAGCAGAATTTAAACTCTATCAGCGCAACTGTAACCACCTAAACACTCATATCTCTTTTTTAAATTTTATATCATATACGCTGTGCATCTTCTCACAGTATATATAACAAACAACAAATGCACTAGATAAGATACATGTATATTGAAGACCCCTACATATGTTTCGACAACAAGTTGTCATCATCACTCCTTGTGATGAACGCCCTGAGGATGACAACTTGTCGAAACATAATGTAGGGGTTGGGTGCAGTAGTTGGCATAATAAAAGTCTATATTGTAAAAGACTGCAGGGAAAATGTATAATATTAAGTATATATATGCCCAACAGGCAAGAAACATATATAGTTTCATAAATACCAAAAGGAAACTGTTAAAGGTGAAGGCAACAATATGGTTTAATAAACCATGCAGACACTACCAACTAACGCCTAAATATATTAACATAAGGGTGAACGGCAGTAACAAACAGAGTCAGGACACAAGAAATGCAGCCATTATATATAGCATGGTAACTTGAAACGCATGTTTTTGATAATGACTATGTAGCAATGACTGTACGACGTGCCATTCAGGATAGACTGCTGCTGTGTGAACCATCTGATTTTGACTCCCTGAAGATGGCTGCAAGTAACAGCCGAAACATGTAGGAGGAACACGCGAGAAGAGATTGTGCAGTAGCTGGCATGATAAAAGTGTACAATATAGGGGTCTTTAATATACACTAGATAATATATATAGTATCTAGCGTATTTATTGGTTGTCATAGAGATTCTCACATATATGTGTGTGTGTGTGTGTGTGTGTGTGTGTGTATATATATATGCCTTCGCAATCAGTTTAATATCTTACACCTTTCGTCAAAAGCATATTACTATGTGTAACGGTGAAAGTATGTTCAAGCAACTGAGTTACCTCAACTTTACCCAGTAAGCCCGTTAAGAGAATCCAATAAGAATGGAGAGTCGATAAGCATAATGTTGGCAAGGAGTTCATTTTCACTACGCAAGGCGAGTGTGAATACGAGTGTAACTTATAAATTAGTTCTGTAGCTAAACTCGATCTGAACACAATGCGGTTCATTCTACGAAGGCAAGAATTTCGAAGTGGCAAAAACTTTCCCAAAGGATCCACTGTGTGTGGGTGCGGTTTTGAAAGGAGAGTGCTCTTCAAACAGAGTAGCACAGAAGAGTAAAAAGAGATCGTGACCCTAAGTTCTTGCCCCGGGCAACCACGTTAATAAAACAATGCGTCTTATTTCAAAATGTAACAGTCATTATGCTTTTGATCCGTATTATCTTTTCAAGAATGCCGCTCTTATATTGCTCTCTATATACTAGGAATTCTTTCACCCCTTGCGGTAAATAACTAATAGCAGTTCAAGTTAATTCATAGACAAAGCATAGAGTGTGCATTTAAAAATCGTCAAAAACCCGAATTTTGATGAAAATTACGTGGCCATGAACTTGTATCTAGTTTCGTTTCACAGCCCTTCCCTCTTCTATCTACTCACAGTAGGTGTCGAGGTTGTTTATTTTCACTTGATCACACTCAGACACACACCACAGTCGGTAGGATTCCTCTGGACGAGGGATCGGCCCGTCGCAGAAACCGCTACCTGACAACACAAACACTGTACAACACAAACATCCATGCCTCCGGTGGGATTCGAACCCACGATCCCAGCAAGCGCTCGGCCGCAGACCTACGCCTTAGGCCGCGCGGCCACTGGGATCGGCACTTGTATTTATTAAGATTTATAAACCCTACATTTTTTACACAAGATAAAACGCATTTTGTATGTGTTTATTTTGGAGGCTTGTGCGTAGGTGTTACGCAGATATCATACTGCATATATCTACTACAAACAGACAAAGAAATGGTAAAATTTACGATTCTAAAGAGTTTTTGTTTTAAATCGGGTTATGACAGAAGTAAAACAATTTATACCAAAAATCAGGTACAGATAATTATATTAGTAGGCACTGAAGTTAAACATAATATCTTCAGGCTAACATTATGTGTTACGCGGTTTCCTTACAGTGAGCAGCGTTCTTGACAGAATGCTTTTAAAGCAACAGCTGGACACGCCTACAGTCTCGGGTTGATGCAATGGTGTTCCTAGGGAACACAAAAAAATTCCAATCCCTTTGTTTCCTTTTCTTCTCACCTGTTTCTTACTCATATTAAATAACATTTTTATCCATTATAAGCAGACATATTACTGCTATCTTAGTTTACCTTCCTTGCCAGAAAATAAAGGATCAGAAATTTGACAGCATGATGTTTTCTAGATGGTGTTGCTTGTATCTTCAATGTACTCATTTTAAACCTTACAAAAATTCTCTAATACAAAAAATTACAAAATTTCTCACGACTCTTGTGATCAATATTATGCAAATCGTGTACGTCGGATACTACAACACCACAGGTATCGTATGGGGATGGCGATCGGTCTGTAGCTACCTGCTACAGAAGTCAGCAAGTGCTGCTACATTAAACTTCATACAACACGTTACTGCTGCTATGAATTCTGCTGTCCCTTTGTGTGTAGCTGTCACGTGAACTCGACGAAATAACTTCAGCGGCTCGTATCTAAAAACCTCTTTGGAAAAGTGAGGCAAGTACGCGAACATGACTTTCACACAGTGTTTTAACATAACTATGTGTACAAATGTGCTGTATTACATAGGCATAATACGATGCCCGATACAGTTACGAGTTATGACAGGTACGAAAATTTTTAGCTTGCACTTTATAACAACAACAACAACAACAATAATAATAATAATAATAATAATAATAATATACAGTAATAACTAATCAACCATTTCAGCTAGGCAAGTAGAATTAAATACAAAGATCTTACTAAGTGAATACTTAATTATTGATGATTTAGATAGCTGCCCATGCATAGATACTGGAATTTCAGTCATCACATTGTTGACCTAAGTTCTTATCTCAACCCACTTAAAGAGTTAAAAGTTAAAGCAACTACACGACATAACAAAAAATTCTGTGTCCTTAATGTCTACTGGAATGATGAAGAGAATGTACGTTACCGGTACAACAACAATTAATTCGTTTCAAATACTGAAATATATCAGAATACCTTTAAAATATTCAAGTAACCTTCACACATTCACCCACCGAGATACACACACACACACACACATCCAGACACACACACACACCCCGCCACACATACAAACACACACAGACACACACACATCCAGACACACATACAAACACACACAGACACACACACACATCCAGACACACACACACACCCAGCCACACATACAAACACACACAGACACACACACATCCAGACACACACACACCCAGCCACACATACAAACACACAGGCACACACACACATCCAGACACACATACAAACACACAGACACACACACATCCAGACACACAGACACACACATCCACACACCCAGGCACACACACATCCAGACACACACACAAACACACACACATCTAGACACATACACAAACACACACACATCTAGACACATACACACACACACACACCCAGAAACACACACAAACACACCCACACACACACATCCAAACACACACACATCCAGACACACACACCCAGACACACACACATCCAGACACACAAAAACACGCCGACACACACAAACACACCCAGACACACACATCCAGACACACAAAAACACGCCCAGACACACACAAACACACCCAGACACACACACCGAAACACACACGCACATCCAGACATAAACACACACACCCAGACACACACACACACTCTCACACACACACATACACACACACATCTCTCTCATTCACTGCATTTTCCAAACTGGCAAGAATAAAAATTTTAATGTTACTGCATACATTAGCTTTATTCTCATCAGACTTACTATTACGCACGATAAGTGCACAGCGATTCCCCCGAACGAACCTAAATTTAGCAGCAGCAGTTCACTGTTCTCTCTTATAAATTCAGAACAAATATGTACGGCTGTAATGGTAAAATAAGTTATTCTCTCTCCACGTTCTTCTCTTGTATAAGATACCGAATGCTTAATAGCACACAACACCGACACTGGATGCAACTCCGTACCATTTCGATCCCTTTCACAGCACCACGTCCCATTTATCCAAGACCCTCTTCACTCTTTATCAGTACGTAATTAGCTGTATTGTATCAGCATTGGCCGCACAGCTCAACGTTCCCTGCTCATGCTGCAGTTTTTAATTTAATAAACAGAGAATATACATTATAGAAACAAAAAATGTTACAAAATATTTTACTTTAATGAAATATTTGACTGTGTTAGATTCATTTTATAATAAATAATATTCGAAAATTAATCCCTCGTGAACACGTAAGGAAATGTGAAATAAAGTGCAGACATACTGAGATTTTAATGTACGGAAGGATCAGCATAAATGATAACAGTTTTTTTGCACATAAATCGTAATATGCTCTTAAACTTGAACAGAATTATTTCGAACAAATGTTTCTCATCTCCTGCATTAGCCAAAATATGGGGAGGGTCCACAAATATCAAAGATCTTTATTTTTGTTTGCACAAGAAACATGAAGGCTATGTATCACTTTTACAATTCGAATTTTCGAAAACCTATATAAAGATGTTCATGTATTCTGGGTAAATGTGATACCCACAGTGAAATCAAAACGCCCTTATAGAAGCTGTACCGATAGCCCATGTCATGGACAATTATTATAGCTAGCAGCCATCTTTTCCATACGTGTAGCTGCAAGGGAATACTGTACGACAGCATTCAGTTATATTCAAATGTATAGCGTCTCCTACACGCAGTACACAGTAAGTAACACATTCAATGTGACTACCTACGTGTAGACTGTCTAGCAGACAAATTTAGAGAAAACCCGTAGAACTAATGTACAAGAACGCTGCATATAAGACGGGGAGTTTTACCGTTATTTATGATATTCTATCGAAAACTTTTCTGCTACGATAAACATCTTACAAAATAGTCACTTGGAAAAAAAAAAGATGACGGTTGGAGGATGACAAAATGCATGATTAGAACCAGGCCATAAAAATAGGGAAATGCAGAATATTCTCAAGGAAATATTGTATACAGTGGCGTGGCGTTAACGGAGTTAATCCAGACAGGAAACTTTTAACCTATGTAACAAGATTTAACAGAACTTCCTGGGAAATTTTATGACGCTCGCTGTAGTGCGTATGATGAGCCAAGTACGAAACGTGGTCAAACAATTGTTTTGTCTGTGAAAGCTATTGCTGTGCCGTGTATGGTGTTCTGAGAAAGAGGAAACATTGCATAAAATTACGTGTGACACGGCCCAGTACTCTCCGAATTATTGACATGAGCACACTGTAAGCAGTGCGCCAAATTGTCACATCCTTCCACTTCTTTAGTATTTCAGTGTATAGAAGACCGGAAGTTTAAACGTTCAATAAATATCGTAAAGAAATGTGTCCACTTCCTAAAATCTCCTATAAAAGTTTAGACGAAACATTAATTCTGTCAAAAAATAATTTAGAAAACTCAGCACACAAAAGTAAATTTTCGAATTTGAACTTTTGTTCCTCGCCTGTTGCACCGCATACATTAGCGGTAAAAACCCTGCACAATTGAACTCGGTTATAACGTCATGAAAGGGACTGAATATTTTCTGTTGTTATAAAAGAATGTTGTTATAACCGAGGAATATAACTGTTATGGTTAACGGTGAGGAATTAATTAGTACCACAAAATATCTGACGTTATACGCGTGGTATCGTAGAAACCGATGTCGTTACAAACGAGTTTGACTGTATACATTATTTTTAAATGGCTTCCCAGTTATAATTCACATTGATTTATAAGGTAAAAAGAGATCTGTCGTATTAAGTAATGTTAAAGCGGTTAGTATTAACCCGAACTAAAGGAATTAAGGTAAGAATAGAGAAAACTGTGCAATAAATGTCTCTAGAATTTGTAACATTCATAAAATTTCATTGATCAAATACAGGAGGTAAAGACGGGCGCTCCACTTAGCACAAAAGCAGAAAAAGAGGAATATATGTAGAAAATATTGCAGTCTGATCATTTGGCTCATTGAGCTCAGGGCAGGTACCTTTCAAGCATGGGAATGCATATTCTGTTTCGACAAAACAATCACGCCGCAACTGACTGAGGTCCGTAATACAGGGCCCTGGCTATTCATAACCGGAAGCGAATCATCAGGTATGCACTGCACTGTACTGTACTACAATGGAAGAGGCCTCCAATGCCCTGTGAGCGTGACATATTGATTTCACTAATAATAATGCACCATTTTCATACAAGTTCATATTCAGGATCCAAATTATCTAGGGTCAGTCACTTCTATAATGATTTCACTCGTCACTCTGATTTCTCCAATTTTAACACAAGCTACCCTCACTATAATGATTAATTTCCCATGCGTTAGATGAGTACACTCCTACGTGAAATCCGCCGTCAAAACTCACACGTTCGATTTATGGTAAAAATTTCTTCCATTAAATCACGATATGAGTTTGAAACGAGGGTCGGTTATTTCTTTGATCAGTGGTGTCAAACGCGCACCAACTTTATAGTAGGGGGTAATGGTTGCAGATATACAAACAAATAAATGATAGACGCTTATTTTTAACTCAAAACTGATAAAAGTAGGCTACGTAATGGGAAATTTTGCAAGTTAAGGCGAATGTCAACGGTCGGATAGCACTGAAAAAACAGTGCAAAACGTAAGCCTAAAGTAAACATTTCAAACAATTCTCGAACAATGCGAGATTTGACGTCATCACAGCGGTGTTGCCCAGGACTCTAATTTCCCGATACGTTACGCCGTGTCTCCCGGTAAATAAAAAGTGTGGCTATTAAATAACGAGACCATACTTTATTAATGAAATTACTGTGCCTGCACATTATCCCCTTCAAAGTAATTCCCATGTTAAGGTACGCACCGGTCCACGCTAGCCTTCCATGCCTCAAAGAATCACCACACCTTATTTTGTTACAGCCCCTGAAGTAACTCTGACATATTCTCTGCACTCTTCACGTAACAACCGGAGGTTTTGGAGGCAGTTTCTATGAACTTCACACTATACTTAATGTAACCTCGTTGACCAATTCTTAGCAACCCTGATCTGGACAAGAAAAAAATCATTATCGGGCATTACGTTTTCATAATTGGGCGTGGCTTGTTGCGACCGAGGGAGGGTTCGGCGGTAATTAATGTATATTTACTTTGGTGATCAACGTTTGAAGCCAGTTGCTGCGATCGCAGCCTATTTAAAAGCCACATCACGTGATTACCGACGTCTTTAAGGACGACTGAGCTTCCATTTCAGGTTCAGACAGTCCAAGAAGACTACTTTTCTTGGACTGTTCGACCCTATCCTTCTAAATGTCAGTAAATAGCTACAAGTACACGCGGCACAACATCCCCGAAGATTGGGATCTTTAACCCCAAGGAAATAAATTTTTCATTTATCTCAGCAGATTGGCATTAGTATGTAATACATAAGCATTATCCTTTTACTTTAATAGGCTTGTAGTACTGACATCACAATATGGAGTACAAGAACTCGTTTAGAGATGAAATGAAACGGCAGGAAACACGGGCTCATTTGGTACTTGCTACTTTAGGTACAGGCTCGCTTGGCACTCGCTACTACAGGTACAGGCTCGCTTGGCACTCGCTACTACAGGTACAGGCTCGCTGGCACTCGCTACTACAGGTACATGCTCGCTTGGCACTCGCTACTACAGGTACAGGCTCGCTTGGCAATCGCTACTACAGGTGCAGGCTCGCTTGGCACTCGCTACTACAGGTGCAGGCTCGCTTGGCACTCGATACTTTAGATCCTGAGCTCTCCGAACTCAGCATACATTTTGCGTCGGAATGATATCTTTAGGAAAGAACTTACATGTGTCATAGACTTAGCAAAATATTAACATGACAAAATAATAAGATAACTTCGCGTCCCTGAGTTCTTCTTAAGAAAACAGGGCCCAAAACATGACAAAATTATGCAACATATATATATATATATAACTTAAGTAATAAAGCGGAAATGACTCCTGTATCGTAGAAAGACGAAACAGTTTTAACTTCAAAAAATATATGTATTAAAATACATTTGACTTTATTGTGATAAAGTACATACTACAGTCCTGGGGGTAAAGGCTGCCGATGCATTGGGCTAACCTTACCACCTTCACTTACCGATTGTCTAGACATTCTGATAGCCTCAACCTCCTACAGCCTTAAGGGCCTGTCCAGGCCTGTAATTGGAAAGCGTCACCTTTACCTTCACCTACGAGAGTATACATATACGGTATACACGCACGTACCGTAAAATTTATAAAAGTGAAAATTATGATGCATTACCTGTTTTGAGGTTCAATTCCTAATTAAAAAGAATATATAAAGTAAAGTTTATCACGCCGTAAAGCACCTCAGGTTCTCTCACAAATGGTGAAATAAAATTTACCGCCGAAGAGTCCGGTAGATGTCTAGCGATTTGCCGATCTCTAATTCCCAGTGTTCCGTTCATGACGAAACCTACTCTTCTACTTCTACTGTACAGCAATAGTCCACGTCTTCTCTTTGCTCAGAACTACTCCAATTTATACGAGCATATGCCAGTGTGTGCTTACCTTGTGCTGCCCGTGAAGCTCCGACGACGAGAATCGACGACAGTAACAGGAGTATGATTCGCTGCATCCTGCTTGTCACTTCTTTCACAATTCACTTCCCGTCACACTTTGTCAAACAGCAAACATTCTCCGTTTTTTTTTTCACCTTTTTGAATTCGGAACTACACGTCACTGCGACATCACTTTCGAGTGCTATCCACCGTTACAGTTAATGTAGTGATTTATGTTCTTGCGTGCTACTCCAAACTTCTGCATGTCTCATCACTAAAACTGTCACACGTATGCATTTGTCACAAAGTTCTTTCCGGTGCGTTCAATAGATGACACGATCACATTTCTCTGAACAAATAGCAATTATCCTATCAAAGATTATTACTTGCCCCTGTCATTTCCTGCATAAAAGTACTCGTCTTAAGTCGCTGCAGATGTTAATTCTTTCCTTATTAAGATCTTCCAAATCAGCACGATGCACAACGATTGGCGAACCTGAAAAAGAAACAATATTAAATGATATTTTATTTTATAATCTGTGGGCCGGGATAGCTCAGTCGGTATAGCGACTCGCTAAGGGCAGGACGGTCCAGGGATCGAATCCCGGTGGAGGCGAGATTTTCCGCAGCCGTCCAGACCGGTCCTGGGGCCCGCCCAGCCTCATGTACAATGGGTACCGGGTCTCTTTCCCGGGGGTAAAGCGGCCGGAGCGTGGGGCTAGCCACCCCATCCCCTCCTCGTGCCAAGGCTCAGGAACGGGTAGAGCTATACTTCTACTCCCCCTCTTAGGCCCTCAGGGCCTGTTATAGAGTGACCTTTACCTTTACTTTCATAATCTTACAAATCCACCACGTAGAAAACAATAAGGAAGTGAAAGTATGTACATCCCAGAATGAAATAACGTTTCAACTTTTGTGATATTTTTACTGGCTTCTGACACTATGTAATTGTGGAAAAATTATCACAACTTTTCCATTATTATAATACGTTAAATACCATAAAAATGAGAGAACATACTATATCGAAACCTGTGGAGACCCGTAATCTTAAACAAGAGTAATTTCGCTTCACAGTGACGTCCACAGAATTACCCAACAATTTCACTTATTTTGTGAGTACTTTGAAACAGCAACACTTTATTTGAACAATGGTGCAAATTAATTTCTCATTAACGTAAGTCACTTCTCATGTGTGACGCGTTTCCTGTTGCACATATTACAGTACATAGAGGGTAACTCCGCACCTAATGTTGCTTTATCTTCTTGGCAAATACTACTGACATCCAGCAAACCGTCTTTAGAGATGTCGTTTACTCTCTACACGTCAGCAGAACTCACATGCCTTACTATCGGCTAATCCCTGTCACTATTTGGCCTCAGTCAGTGAAAGCTTGTGCCTTCCCTGCTTTATTTTTATACTAATTGTTCCTAATTATAGCAAGCAGGGTTATGACGATTCAGATATAAATTTCTACATTTAAAATAATGAAACGTTAAAAATAATATATCTAAATGTGATTTTGTATGGACGTTTAAGAGAAGGTTTACAGTGCTTGAACAGATCACTGTCTTTACACTGCAAGCAGTTTTATACTTTTCCATACTTGACACATTTACAAAGACAGATGTCCCTGCATTTTGAGAAAGGGCCTTCTAAAATTCTGAAAGACCTCACTTCCGATTCGTTATGCATACCGGAAATTATTGCAGTCGGGAGAACACTTCAGTCGACATATTACTGCCAACAAATCAACGCATTTGAAAATAAAAAGAGACAGAAAGTGAGAGAAAAAACATAAATGCAAAATGGATAAAACAAAATAAAAGACGAAAGGAAGACAAGACGAAGAAGAACGCATTATTACACGTTTCTATTTTGCAAACGTACAGTTTCCGCAGTACAATTCTTTTAAATAAAGCCCGTTAAAAATTTATTGTAACGGAAATCTGGTTGCAGTGGCCCTATTCTGAAACGACTTCAAGTTACTACGTCTTTACAGTTATTTCAAACATGACGTATCTAATTCCAAACTCAATAGCACCGTCCAAACGTAACAAAATTTAAGCCCACGGTATTTAACAGTACAAGAGTGATTTAACCTTTTAAAGCGTAGCAGTAACTTTACGTACCACCAGGCTTAACATTAAAAAATTCTACGTGGCGCCCACATTGCGTTTATGTGTTTTGTACGGCTCTCACAACAGACAGCAACTTTTGCCTTATAAAATATTAAGAGATTGGTTTTTATGACCGAAGTGGAGAGTGTTTACAGCGCGGTACGCACTGAGTCCTTATATAAAATAGATACGCTTCGTCTTTAAAGGGTTAATTAGCGTTGTACACAGTAAACCCCCACACTGTGACGAAGCATCCGGTTCAGCCTAGCTCAGATATAGATTGGCACTGTGACTGGAACCTCAAGTGCACACACGTGTGAGGAGCACTGCCCTCTCAAAAATGTTGCAGGGGGAAGTACCGTCTACATGTTGAAGATTGATGGTAGTTCCCTCCACTTTAGCGACAAGCCTATTCGAACTAGTGCTATGTTCCTTTCCTCCTCTACCCGCAACCATCCGCCTTCAGAATTCAGTCATGAATATTTCGCGTGTAATCATATTTCCGCCGCTGAAAGTTTCCGGATTAATAAATGCCCCAAAACATAAATATTCTAACAGATAGCTTGGCAGCTGCTACGATAGATATACCAACTTGTGGGTTTGTTACACTTCAGCAATTATTTAACATCTGACGAATAGGGAAGGTCATATTTTGATATATTGTTGAAGTATCCTTATGTTCAGTTTCGTAATTTTTATTGTAAAAGATTTTATTGTCACGTACTTAGAATATTACTCTTGATAGCGCATAAAGAAAGAAATTATGATAACTCAGGACCTTGTTAGAGGAAAAATCAGTAACGGTCCACAAAATGGCCCTATTTTTCGATAAGTGAAACAGCCAAATTAGAACCTTCAAAACTTTTACTCCTCAGAAAGTGCTATTACATTCACTTTACCAAAAGATATGTGACGATCAGTGCGTGTAGCACGAATGAAAGATAAGATAAATATTTATAAAGTTTTGGTGGGAATACCAGAAGAAATGGACTATTTGGAAGAACTAGGGCTAGATGAATAGATGACATTAAAACGAACTTTAAAAAATGGGAGAATGTCAAGTGGACTTATCTAGCACAGGATAAGGACCAACGGACGGCTGCTGTGAACACGGCAAAGGAAATTTCGGGTATCGTAAAATGCCAGGATTTTCTTTATTACGTGTGAAGCTATTAGTTTCTCATGAAAAACTCTGCTCCATAGATTTGGTGGTCGGTTAGGTGATATATATTCACATTCATTCCTCTCCCATAAATGATATATACTCACCACAGTGCCTCCAAAAATCATACATAAATGGAGATTAGAAACACAAATTCGCATAAACTTACCCCCATGTTACCAAAAGTACTGCAATTAAATATCACAAATTTTAGGTGCCTCTATGTACGGAGGACCGGCAACAAGTGCAATGGTTAAAACAAGGAAAATGCATAAGCAAACCACATGAGCAAGTACGGTCTCCATTCCCTTCCCACACTTAACTTACTTACCTAAACATAATGAAAAGATTTTTTGTCAAAATATAACAGACCTCCTCCTTGTCAAAAAATCTACGCATTGTACAAAATCCGAATATTTATTACCGTGTTTCAAAAAGGCTGCCACTTGAGTCCATGTGGCTCCAAATAAATCCCGGTACGCACACCTATATGATACAGTTACTTTAACACCGATCTATACATCATCCTCCCATATAGAAGCTTAGCTTATGTTTAGCAACTGGGCCGGTACTTCAGCTTCCCTCCCATGGGTGTTTTATGTTCCGCCCCTATCGTCCTTCTTGCATAAGATTACTCACACCCGCATTCAAGAATTACTATCATATATAAATTTTATAAATTTATTTTTCCACATTATGCATACGGTTTTAGTGAGCGCACAGTCTTCCAAGTTCTGATACATTCAAGCAGGCAAAAGTCAATGTTCACCAAGATCTATATAGAGGTTTGATGTGTTATTAAAGCACACATGTGTGGACAGAAAGGTAATGCGTATCAATGAACTATCATGACTGTCCACACGTAATTAAAATTTAATCACCCGGATAGTCATGTTGGTATATGACAAGCTAATTAAATATGGAACTGGAGGAGAGAGAATACAGCAGCCGGAGAATCAGGTACACTCAACCCTATCTTAAATCACACCTGAATAAACGGAAACCTGTCTCTAGCGAAAAACTTTTACAGGTCAGAAGATCCAAACATCAAGTACCTGCACTAAAAGGAAACGTCCTGCAATAAAAAAAAATCTGTACCTTGCGGTTTCGTTATAGACAGATTTAACTGTACCGGCAATCGAAATGCACAATTCATACAAGTTAGATCATTACAAACGACTCAGTAAAACGGATGAATTACATCGTGTTTATTACATTAGTGTTGTGGCATAAATCAAAATTCATCATTTAAAAGTAACGTAGGAATTTTACAGAAAACATGAAGGCAAATCCAGCTACCTGTCGGAAAATAAACTTTTGTACTTCGAGTAGTTCAGTACCGGCACGTGATTGAGGTAACTGAAAGTGGCGTCAGTCTACATGAATTTACAACACAAAACAATAGTTTATTAGACATCAAACAACAAATTGTATGCACTGAATACAAGAGTATTTACATTCTAAATAAACACCGAGTGCTTAATAAATATTCGTACAAAAGCAGTTTAATTTCCCAATAATATGATCTGACATTCTTAAATTATCATCAATACGCCGCAGTTAATTCGCGAATCTGAACAATCGCAATAAAAAAATCAAACGTATTTTGCTTCAGAATTTACAGAGGTTCTGTTAACTGGAAAACGTAGAGAAAGACAGCGAAACTCTTGGCAAAAACGTCTTTTTTCAATAAACACTTATTAATTTTGCAGTTCCTGGAATTCAATTCAGCATATATTCCAATTTCGCTGTATTATTTTAATAAATTAATCGAATTCACATTTCAGGCAGTAGATTTCATAGAAAAATAAATTTCAGTCCTTTTCTACATATGCTCGAATCTGTACTGAAATCTATTATCATTAATTTTGTCAGTTAAAAGTTAAATTTGCTCGCGACCTACTCCATCTCTTTTACACATATTACACGGACATTGTCCCCAACACATTGTATTGACTACAATATATAGATTGTCTCAAAGATTCTTGTCGCCCCAAACGACGAGAGGCTTAACGCCTGTTCCTCCAGAATTAACTTCGTCCCATGATTGGTGGCGCGAAATACATCACTCTCCTATTATTGGGCATTTACAATATAATAATGACAATAACATTTACTTCTCTATCAATTTTTGGAAGTGTCGTATTAGAAGTAATTTATTCCTTCTTCCTGTTTGCGTCACATTTTCGTACCGTAAGCAGTAGCCTAGTTTACGTACCTGTTGATCAAATTATCCCGCAATTTAAGGTCGATTCACATCACACGACACGACACGGCACGACACGACACGACACGACAAAAGCCAGCGTGCATTCACATCTACCGGCAGTGACAGACAGAATACTTTCTTCCAGTCCGAACGACAGTCTTTGTATGTCTTTGTCGTTACCTGTCGGTGACCGGCTACTGTGAATTCGAGCATGTCAAAACCATACTAAAGTATTTTGTCATGTCGCGTCGTGTCGTGTCTTGCCGCATAATGTGAATCAACATTTATGGTAGACTGCTTTGCCGGTAAAACAAAGGTTTTGTGTCTTTTTCAGTGACAGTTTATTAAGGGTACTACATTAGAATATCTACGACTGGGTTTACTAATTGCAACTTAAATTAAATTATGTTTGCACATTCAATATATTATAAAGCTGTTTTCTTGTGTGTTTTTATCGTACGGTTACGGCAACTTAAGACACACCGGTACCAAAAATGCAATGTTTTTCTAATGCGCTGTCCTTTATAGCTAGAACATGTAAGAATAACCAGATTCCTTTGTCCCTATTTACATGTACTTCACAGGCGGCCGAAATTTACGGAAGTTGCACATAAAGGAGTTATACATTCCTGGAGAAAACAAAAGTCTACTCTTTTCAACATTTACGACTTGCAGACACTTACAATAGGACCTGTAAATAAAGACTTTTGTTAATACATTTTACGGGGGGGGGGAGGGACATAAAATAAAATAATGTTGTATCTAATCGTAACTAAGCACAACAGCATTAAGATATATGGACGGAATAAAGGTATTCATACCTCCACACATTCCTAACTTGTGCACTAGAGGAGGGTGAACTGTAAACTGCACAACTCAGTCCCACTATCTCCGGGTGACGAGCTCTACAATGCCACTGGACGGAAACAGGATAGGATAAGCGAGAGTTGGGGCTTCCGCTGCGGTGTATTTCAGACCTTCGCTCTTGGGGGATGCGCGGTTTGGACATGATGTCCATCAAAAAAAAAACCGAACTCATTGCTGGAAATCGATTTCAAGTACTACGGCTATATACATTAATTTATGTCGCGTCTAATTCATGATTTCTTAACAGTCTGATATGATGCGAGATTTCTGAAGTTTGTTATCAGTTTTATGACACATTTTCTATGTATTAAAATATCAGCAAATTCTCCCATGAAAATATACCGGTTTCATCTAATTTTCTGCTCAAAATAAAACCACCATAAAATACCAAACAGCCATTTCACATACCATATGCTGACAACCATTTATAACACACACACATACTTATTTATCAGTGTCGACGTTCTCTATTTCGGATCATCAAAGCAAACAAACGCTGATTAAAAACCGAAGGTGTTCAGAATTTGTCACTACTATTCCATCATTCCTGCGTTTAGACGTTTTGTGGCATATCGTATTCCGATACCGGATTATATTCATGTTTGACAATATTACGTTTCCCTTTTGATTGAGCCACATGTCACTGAAAGCAGATACGTGGAGTTCACCAAGCAAAGAGACGACCAAACAGTAGCGAATGTCAGGTGGATGTTATTTATTGACGCTGATATGGAGTGAATACTGAAGGCAATATTTATTGGTTCACAAAATAAGAGTCAACACAAATACAATCACTGTAGCTTGCCATTCCAAACGAATTGTCTCGTCACTATTTTTTTACATCAGGTGCTGACGTATCTGCGAAAATCAGCGACCAGATATTCCCACTGATGGCGTGACACATTTTAGTGCCTGAACACTGTATGGCATTACTGTTGAATGGACTGCTGAATTTTTACTTTTACGAGCAGGAGACTGTAACGTGTAACTGATATGCTTTATCATTCTAACTGCAACAAGCAGAGTACTTCTCATCAAGATAACGGTCGCCCACCTGGTCAAGAAATTCCCCGCTTCCCATGCGATTTAAACTTCATTATCGTCGTCACAAGACCCAGCAGCTGGGCCCAACTTCAATCTGATGAATTTAGATCACAATTACATATATATATATATATATGTTTCTCCCATTGTAAAACAGAATTACAGGCTGATAATGTGTAACAAGGAAGTACTAAATTGAATATTTAGACAGGAAGTAAAAGGGGGTGGATAAAATTGAGTAAGAACGATACTCACAACTTGGGTTCTTCGTCACTATTAGTGCAAACAAATCAAAGGAGACGAGCTGGGCAGTGCACTTATCTTGAACAACGAGAAATCCATACAAATTTTAATCGGAGAACTTTGCGGGTAAGACAGCTTAGGAAACCTAAGTGTAGAATGCAGGTGGTTCTTAAATAAGGAGAAAAGGATGCAAAATCAATTAATCTGATTCAAGATTGGATCCAGTAGCTGACCCTTCTCAAGACAATAATGAAAATTTGGGTCCAGCAAAAATGGCGAAGTTCTTCGTACTCCTAACTAAATCAGATCAAGAAGAACAAGATGGGCGGAGAACGTAGCAAGTATGGGAGACGAGAGGTGCATACACGGTTCTGGCGGGGAGACCTGACGGAAAGACACCACTCGGAAAACCTAGGCATAGACGGGAGGATAATATTGAAAATGATCTTCAAGAAGAGGGATGGGGAGGCGTGGATTCATCTGGCTTAAGATAGGGAGAGGTGACGGGGGCTGGTGAAGGCAGTAATGAATATTTGAGGTCCACAAAATACGGGGAATTTCTCGATTAGCTGAGGGCCTGTTAACTCCTCAGGAAGGACTCTGTTCCATGGAAACAAAGACAGGGAGATTATGGATAAGGCAGTGAGAGGTGTACGGACAACGACGACATCTGAAGAGATGTTCAGACAAGTACAAATTCATACCAACTACTGCACTGTTATTATTAAAGTTATTCTTATATCACAAAACTTTGATCCAACACGTTTCGATCCTTATTGGGATCATCTTCAGGGATACGTTTATAAACTAAAATTAGACATGCAGAAGGGCGGTATCTTGTTACAAAATGTGTATAAAACAGATTGTTTTAATGCAGTTCAGATGTAGACATTTGCTTTGTACCAAAAATGTTAGAAACATTAATTAGTTAAAATACAAATGTGAACGAATGCAGTGAAGTTTACATAAAACTTAATAAACAAGCCTTCCACACTTCAGACCTGACCTGTTCGCCGTTGCATGCGGTACACGCATTCGACGACATGTACAGGCAGTTCGCTAATTTCCACTGTTCCCTTAACGTCATGTTTCGGCAACATATCTCAAATTTTGCAGTCTCGCTACAGCATCTGTCAGGCTAACGAACTATACTTCATACAGCCACTAGTCCGCGGCACCGGAACATAAACAAGAGAATATTAAACAACGGCGATATATATTCATTGCACTGTCATAGCAAAGACACGATTTCATTGATTTTATATCGTTCATTAGAAGAAAAATGTGTGAAATACGAAGTGCTTTGCCTAGCAAAACGTCAGCCAGCCAACAGCGTAACAATTAGCAAAATGAAACAACTTTACACAGTACAGACCACATGTGCCTAGGGCAAATAGATTGACAGAAGTTTCCACAGCTTACGGATTAAAAATTTACAAATGAAGCACTAATATGAAACTAATTTTCACGTATCGAAAAATGTCGCTCAGAGGTATAGGACCGACATCCAGAACAAAAGCGAAACTTATGAAATGTTCAGAACAGCAAAATAAAACGCTGATAAACAGGTCGTTTGAAAGGGGGCCGTCTGTAAATCTTCAGCCTCTGGCGCATTTCAGCTGACACTGTACCACAAAACGGAAAAAACTTGTCAAAATCAGTTTCGCTAACATTGGTTTTAAGCAATCTTTAGTTCGTTTGTTTAATTAACACCCCCATTAAGCAGTTATTTAAATGCTTATAAAGAGAAACGAAAAGGCGTGTACGTTTCAATTCTTTAAACAAGAGGTTGAAACCGGTTAAGGGAAATAACGGCAGTCTGCTTTATCACTTGTCAAGTAGTGATATGATATACCGGCCTCAATGAAGGGAGTCATACAGTTGTTGCAATATAAATCGCGTTACTTCAGCACAAGCGGCCAAGTCTCCAATCGCGCTGAACCACCAAGTGCATGAATCATAAGTGTATGAGGATTCATACATACACACGAGATTGGAATTTGTCATATTCATGTTGTAAAATCTTCCCGGGATATGACGCTGTGTCGTAGGGTAAACAGTTTCCGACGTTTCGGAAGATAGTAACGCCTAGATCTTGTTTGTGGGCTTGACCCTGAATATGACGTCACTAGGATCCTTCGAGATATTTGTGAGTATATAATGAAGGAGAGGGTATCATCCTAGAGGATTCACATCTCCAGTAACACATGAGTGAGTACCTCGAAACTCGTAAGGTATGTACGATAAAATTTATACTGTTCGTTCCGTACCTTCGTTTTTGTGAAGTGTTACTTTAGTGTGGTCCCCTGATGATAATTCCATGAGGGATCGAAACACGTAGCAGTGTGCAACGTTATAACTCTAATATAAAATATCTGGGAACAGCAGAATGCATTTTGTTGGACTGAGTGCTGTGAGTTGATTATCTACGATAAATTAAGGTTAACGTCAATGAAAATGGCCAAGCAGACGTTGTGAAACACTGAAGGTTAGGATCACAAACTGAATTCTGATCGATTCGTTGCGGGAATCAATATGGCTACTCATATTATTAATAGGTCAACAATCAAGGCTATATGAATAGGACTGCATAGAACTCTGCTATGCATTTTCAGACAAATTCCGATCCCAGTGGCCGCGCTGTCTAAGGCGTTGGTCTGCGGCCTCTCGCTTGCTGGAGTTGCGGGTTCGAATCCCGCCGGGGACATGAATATGTCTCTTGTGAGTGTTGTGTGTTATCAGGCAGACGTCTCTGCGACGGGCCGATCACTCATCCAGAGGAGTCCTATTGAGTGTGGTGCATCTGAGTATGATCCCGAAACATCAGTAATGACTTGGCACAGGCCCAACAGGGCTGTCCAGACATGGAAAAAAATCGTTACATAAATATATAATATTTCTGAAGTTCTATTCGAAACATACGAATTATCGACACCTGATACATAATTAAACGCGAAAATTAGCTACCAACAAGCCAATGTGAAAAGCAAAATATTCGTACATTTGAGAAAAATTATATGCGGCGTTAATTTATAAAATTTATCGTGGATTGGCTCATCTGTGCGGCTTATCCTATCGCCTTGCGCCTGGGGGGGGGGGGCGCCCCCTTCTATGCACATTACTTAACTGTAGGGGTCTAATAGCCTTCATATGGTTTTACTTCTGCAGGCTTATGTTTGCCGCAAATAAAACAGCAGCCGCTGCAGCGAGATCATGCAAACACTTGCAAAGTGCAAGTCACCTGATCACATCACCGTACTTCTCACGGATGGTAGCGCTCGCCCCTAACATCAGGACACAGTGGCAACAACAGTCAAGTCTAGCGGAATATGTCGCCGTGTCGATTTGCCTGTGCACTAAAATCAACTTGTACTGCATTATCCGCTAAGACAGAGGCAGAAAACTGCTTCGATATGTCTGTAACTCTTAACAAATCGATGCAACGAATTCCCCAGAAGACACCGCTGTGATCATCTGCAATGTCGCACAATGGGAATACATTACGAAGCACAGCGCCTTTCTACATAAAACATTTTTCATCAACTCAGTCTGTAGGAACAAGTGATATTCGCATAAGTACAGACTATATATTTTTATAATACTGACTCAAATCTTTCAGTCCAAAGTTCTTCGTTGCGGCTTTAACATCGTTTGTTTCGTTTTCTTACCTTGTTATGGAAGGTCACGACTATCAACAAAAATACAAGTTCTCAACTCTATAACATGGTAATAGTAATGATCACACATACATCTCTTGGTTCAGTAACTGTCTACTAGTAACACAAAGAAAATTTGCTTCTGAGTTTATTCATTTATAAAGTAAAGAAAAAATTGTGGTTAATTAATAATTTTATGTTTCATTCATAATAAATATAGGCATAAACATAAAGCTTTAGTTATGGCGTATTTTATCCAATGACAATGGTAGTAATATTAGCGTTACATCTTTAGGCTTAAGTCAGTCATCTTCACATACAATTTTAATCGAAAATTAAATTAAAGTGTTTTATACCGACAATTTTAAGACCAACGACCTCAAGTTTCTCGTTAATTCAAACAAATTATCTGTTTAATGTAATCGCCTTTTAACGGTCCAAAACGCAGGACAGATCTGTTTTCTTGTTACTGTTTACTAGTTACAATATAGAGAGGTATCACATCTTTTTAAATATCAGGTACCTAATTAATTGACAATTGTATAATTTATTAATTTTAATATGCAGCGTATAGAATAATGATTACTCACGTATGGCGACTTAATTTTTAACACTTGTTGTACTTGCAGTACTTTGTTATTACTTTGCGTTCGTTTTGTTTCTGTAGTAGTTAAGGCACAATTATTGTTAACGTCTGACAGACACACTCAATAATTTACAGGGCCTCCTCACTTTTAAATTAGTTTCTCGAACTTGGTAATTAAAGTTTTCGGAGTTCTCATTGATCAGATAAAATCGCACAAAAGAAAGCCGGTTTTCAAAGTTGTCTGTTAAGAATTCTTGATCCCAACGAAGTAGAATTTTCTGGGTTTTTAAGCTGATTAGCACGGTCATTCATTTCTGACATTTTGAAAGAAAGTCTGGACACTTTATTCATAAGCTATGTCATCGGAATTTCAATATGCCGTTACTTTGTATGAAATTTAATGAAGACACAAATTTATTTCCTGAAAACCCCCAAGAACACTTATGTAAACCGAAAAAATCCAAAAATCCAGAAAAATGGAAAATATCTGAGACTCAAATAGGAGGTCCTTCCAAGTCCTTAACAGACAAGTTCCAATTCATTCAACAAAGTATTCGGTTTCCGAGAGTTCATCTGGCAATTTCTGAACCCCGAGCTACCTAGCGTGATGTGTGCTATCAACTCTACGTTCTTTCGCCATATAGTTTCGTTCCACAGTTCTCCGCGGGTGTCACTTTGCGGTTGGCAGCTGTAATCTTCTATCTACAGTAGCTCCAATTTATCTGTCTCTGAGAATAAAGCATGCTCCTCTAAATTAGTAGATTTATTCGGATAATTAAAGCAAAGAATGGCTGCAATCACAAACAGCGACGATGCGTATTTTAAGTCGACAACGGAAAAATCGGTCGCTCGAGGCACGTGGATCAGTCCGTGTGTGTGTAACTAACACCATCAGCGTATTATCATAGGCGGATTTGGATGTCCGTTGTACCTGTGGCCGCCTGAGATTTTACGCGCTTTGACAAAACTGAGAAAGGCTACCATTAGCTTCGTCATATCTGTCTGTCCTTCCGTCTATCCGCATGGAACAACTCGACTCCCCTTGGGCACATTTTCACGACATTCTATATTTGAGGAATTTTAGAAAATCTGTTGAGGAAATTCATGTTTCATTAAAATCTGAGAAGAATAGCACATACTTATCATGAATACCCACATACATTTATGACGATACCTCGCTCAATTCTATGTAGAATGAGAAATATTTCAAGCAAATTTGTACAGAAAATCAAAACACACACTTTACGTTCAACATTTTGTTTTTCAAAAACCACGCCGTTTGCGAGATAATGTGGAAAAATATGGTACAGCCACATAGGCCACAGGTGACTATATAATATGACGCTGAGAAGATGTGATTTGCGTGCCGGATAACTAACGCAATAATACAGACACACTCTCGTAACAGTTAATACTTCTTACTTCATTATCGATTAATACCGTCTGATCTCATAAAATGTTTTACGGCAAGGCTTGCAAAAACTGAGAAAATGGGCAACAACTGACCTGTCATTACAATCCGATTAGCCAAACTCTACGTCTAAAGAAGAGCATCAGCAAGCAAAAGGACATCCTATTTTTCACATTGTTTGTACCGTGCTCTGTCACTACATGAACACAAAATGCTCAAACCAACAAAATGCACTCTTATAAGAATGCACTTTGTTGGTTCGAGTATTGTGTGTTACTCTTTTGTTTTGTTTCAATGCAGCATCGGGCACTTTACATGAAGGCCTGTATGCAGTTTATTTTCGCCGGTGACATAAATTCGCCATAAAATCAACGTTTTGCAACACTCAACTTTTCTTGTACAATTGACAGTTACATGTAGCCCAACAACATATACATAATGCAGTGTTGTTTCCACCGCAACAATGGTAACGCGAATGCGTTACAACGTTATACGTACATTGCATATCTTGTTCTGGTTTAGCATGGTCATTTAAATTGTTACCAAGCAAACACACACACAGAGACCGGCGCATAGTATGCTCGGCCATTTGCCAGTACACTTTAGAGTCCAGCATATGATCTCACTAAACGACAAAATTAACTAGTACTTGGGACAATAAGCTCCTTCAGCTAGTAAAGACACTATCGTCTTTCATGGAATCCTCGTACATGTTAACGCCTTACGCTGCCAAGTACATAAATCAGCCTCAAGCCCTCACACGTTATTTCGTTGGGATTCTATTCAACAGTGTCCCCACACACACACACACACACACACACACACACACACACTTCGGCTTTCTAAATCGACTTTTTCTTGATGTTTTTTGAAAACATATCTATCAATTCTTCATCTCTTGCACATAAAGTACATAGACTAGGGTAGTTCTGCATTACATTTTAGAGGGGAAATTTCGAATTTCGTTTTGAACCAATCAGAACCTTCGATTTATATCTGTCTGCAATAAATAAACATGTACATCAGTGTCTCCCAATGTGTGCTCCGCGAATCCCAAGGGATACGCGACCAGTTCCCAGGGAATCCGTGGATACATTTCTGTAATGGCTACTTTGAAGTTCACTGATTTTTTCATTAAAGGAATAATGTTATGTTAAAAATAATCACCGAACGTCTTTAATTGGCGACATGTTAATATTGTATGACCCTTAGAATATCTAATTAAGGAACGTCCTGTACCCACGAAGCGAGGGACAATAATTGTAATTAAGGTCAAATCATGCACTGTATTGTTACGTATGCTACTGGTATGTATTCGTAGCTATCTAAAATCAGTTCTGAGATATAAATTTTTATTTTTGGCCACATCTCATCCGGACACTATATTTACATGAGCAAGAATGTCAGTATCCGTGTTTATTTTTCGAAGCCAAAAAGGGTCCGCGAGCAAAAACGTTTTCGAAACACTACTCTAGATCTCTTCAACGTACACAAAGTAAAACAAATGGAAAATAACGCTTTTGAGAAGTGTTTTAGAGGAGAGTGTTTCCATACTTTGTCTATGACATAACTGGAGTTATGTTTGCCGTAAAACATGCTCTGTTGTTTCATGACTAAAAAAATCCAATAATAAATGCATATGTTAGAGACATTTTTAAGGCCTTTTCATCATAACAAAGTGAAATGAGACAACAGTCTTCGCAACTAGTAGAATATATTATAACCTTATTGTAAACTAGGCTACATGTTTCGGTCCAAACAGACCATCATCAGGCCTGTGTACAAGAACAAAGTTTTTGTACACAGGCCTGATGATGGTCCGTTCGGACTGAAACATGTAGCCTAATTTACAATAAGGTTATAATATATTCTGGGGGCAGCGGTGGCGCAGTTGGTTGAGGCACTGCGCTACAAACCGGCAGATTGCGGGTTCGATTCCCGATCGTGTCAGTGGATTTTTTCATTGGCATAATCCTGTCGGTCGCATTACGGCCCTGGGGTCGACTCAGCCCCTAACAGAAATGAGTACCAGGAATATTTCCTGGGGGGTAAAGGCGGCCGGTGCGTAGGGCTGACAACCTTACCACCTTCAAGTGCCAATTGTCTAGAAATCTGGGAGCCTCGACCTCCTGGATCCCTGTGGGTCTGTCCAGGCCTGTAATTGGACTGCTTTACCTTTTATAATATATTCTACTATTTGCGAAGACTGTTGTCTCATTTCACTTTGTTATTACCTGTCTCGCATCGGTATGCACAATATGAAGATGCCTTTTCATCAACTTGTCTAATTGTAATTAATTTCCGTAACAATAACAAATTCAATGTTCTAATTATTTCTAACATAAAATAATCTTACTGTCCGCTACGCAATTTCTAGCATGTCACTAGCACACGCATTTGTCATACACGTACCCTGCACAACAAAAGACCGTCACTTGTATGACCGTTGTAACCATGAATTTACGACCAAATTCACGAACCGTAAATGTTAATATCATTAACCCCTGTTCATGCTACCTGCTTCTGTGTACAGGGAGTTTCATGCGGGTAACAGGTTCTTCATTCTGTCACATTTGAGTTACTTTGTTACAGCACGAATGACGGACTGTTGTGACGTTTTTATTCAGCACTGAACAAACAGCAGGACAGCAAATGCCATGCAGGCGAAGTTCCAAGTTATGAATTGTGCAGAATATCTGGAGCTGAAGGTAAAGTATGAAATGTTTTCTGTTCCGACCAACGGCAGTCTTGATAGCAGGAATCTGAGAAATATGGTATCAGCAAAAAAATAGTTCTGTAAGTTGCAAATGTCCGCTTAAGTTGATATAACATAGCCTCAACTAGCGTGAACATTTTATTTTCCCGTTAATATTAACATTCGCAGTGTGTAAGCACTAGGAAAACATCAGGGTCCTAATTACCTTCCATCCTTTCACTTCCACTTCAAAGGTCATCAATCCTTATGGATAATAATAACGTGCGAATCATATGTACTTCGTTGATGTTCTTACAAACATTTAACAAAAATCTGTCTAGCTATTCTATACAGTATCTATACATTACACAAAATACCTGTATGAAAGGAATCAAATGTTAGAAACCCATACATCAGTTACAAGCATCGCATGCGATGGCTAGGAACTGTTGAAGGATTAAACACGCTGCCTGTGACAAATACACCATTTTACACGAAAATTTTCAGAATCAGGTGTTGGATAAAAACCTTGTGCATTCGGACACTTATGAAGGGAATTATTATGTTAATTGGACAATTGAACGGGAACCAGATACGTATAGATGGCACTGAGGTGAACGAAGTAAATATATGAATGAAAAAGAGTGACTTTTGATGCTTTTAAAGCCCAACGGTAACCATATGTAACAGACGCCGTAATATTAAAAAAACTCTGTATTTTGTTCACTCAGTGTGTTCTACATGTGTCTTCCTACGATTTTCACAATAAACAGCCATTATTTCCTAAACCTTCAATAACCGTTTGGTCTTGTAATGTAAAAGGCATGTTCTGAGCAAATGAATTCATTACACGCGTATAATTCAGAGCAATTCCATTCTCCAAAGAATAAAATAATATAATGTCACAATATAATCCGTAATAGATTCGTATGAGTTTTTCGAAAAGCCTTTTTACTCTGAAATTTCCTTACATTAACCTTTTAAAGCCTAGCGGTAATCCTACGTACCACCAGGCTTAACTTTAGTCAATTCTGCATGGTGCTCACATTGCGTTTATGTGTTTTTCACTTATCTGGGAACAATCTGCAACTTTTACCTGACAGTCATCAAATGATTGGTTTTTTAAACTGAGGTGGAGAGTGCTTACTGTGCGGTACGCCCTGAGTCTTTATATTAGAATGCGTTTCGTCTTTACAGGGTTAATGTAAAGCTCCTTTGGAATAGCTGCACATTCTACTTACTGAAATTTTCGTCTACAATTAGGCGATTACATACGTAACTGAAAAATCATATCTATTACATGTTGTGAAAATTTACGAGTATCATATTACATTACATGCCTGAAGCAATAGCTTCATAATATTTTAGTCAAATATAAAGCTGTCCCTGCCCACACCAACAAGACATATGGAAGGAAATGTAGTTGAGCTACATTCATTCTTAACCTCGGACTAGATAGAGGTGACTGTTAAACTTCACGTCCCAGCTATTTTGTTCCCGCACAGAACGCCGGTATCCATTGAAGAACACTTTAGTCCCAGGGCATAAAATAATTTCAGGTGCCCTTACATATATCGTCGTGCTACAGTTGTTATACCGGCTTTATTCAGGCTCCTCACACCTCATCACATCTCGTCACTGTTTGAATTTCGAAACAGAAATATTCATAACAACTCTATTTAAAATAGAACCTTAAGGGTATTACAACTAATTATCAGGACGTTAAATATTAATATTCAATTACACGCAAAATGTTTGACTTCCTATTTTTAGGAAATCTAATTATTGGTCAACATCAGAACTCTGTGAACTGCAATGACACCACGATAAATTTAAAACTGTGCTGTCAAAACCTTCAAACGATAACCATTCGAACTATTAAAAATTCTGTGGTTTGTCAGTACCGCCGACATCCACATGCGTTGTTTATTTTCCACATCACCAGGAGCTGCAACTGCCAACGCTATACGGACCCTGGTCTCCGTCAGGCATTACGGTTATAAATCACGGAGAAAGTTTGCAATTCATAAAGCTCACAAAACCTAGAACTGATTCATTCATTTCATTCATTCTTCATTCATTCATTCATTCATTCATTCTTCATTCATTCATTCATTCATTCATTCATTCATTCATTCATTCATTCATTCATTCATTCATTCATTCATTCATTCATTCATTCATTCATTCCGCAGTCTGTCTTGCAATAGGTCCACAGAGCCTTCCAAACCGAATTCTCCAGAGAGTATAATCAAGTGCTTTCTCCTTCAAATTCCAGTATCTGCGCTCTTTCTTAACATCATTCAATATCTGCTGAAGCCTACTTCTTCGCCTGTTCTTCTCTTCCATCTTTCTCTCAATAACGTGTTTTAGCAAGCAGTTCCAAACCAAGCTGTGACCAATCCAGTTGGCCTCCCTTTGATTCACGGTATGAATGGCGTTCCTTCCTTCCCTCCCTCCGCCCATCCTTCCGTCATCCCTCCCCCCTCTCTCTCTCTATCTCCCTTCCTTCCTTCCTTCCTTCCTTCCTTCCTTCCTTCCTTCTTTCCTTCCTTCCTTCCTTCCTTCTTTCCTTCCTTCCTTCCTTCTTTCCTTCCTTTCTTCCTTGACTCTGTGTAATACTTCATATTTCACACGATCAGTCCATATCTGGCAGGACTTACGAGTCACCACTGATAAAAGCAAATGAATCCTCTCTGTGTTTGGAAATAAAGCTGACTAACAAAGCTTGTAGCCATTTGACACGATTTTCAGGGATATACTATTTATTCTCTCGAAAGATGTCACAATGAAAAATGCGACGCCGCAAAGTGGAAATATGCAGGCAATTCAGCGAACCATCAATAAAAGTTTGCACTATTTTTCCTGGCCCGACACTCTTTGGCAAGACATGTTGTATATCCAATACCTGCTGCAGGGAATCAGTTCAAACTCGACTCAGTGGAACGGACTAACTCCTTTCACTCATCTCATTAAATTCAATGTTTATTTTGTCTTCTTCTCATATTTGTGGTATAAAAATAATCAAAAATGTCACTATTAGTTTGAACATCTTAAACTATTATGGTTAAAAGACTAAAATTTCCTACGTCTTTTTATTGGACTTCTTGTTAATGTTATCCTTTTGTTTACTTTAGTGACGCGACCTTAGGGTCAATTTTCGCTCATTCATTATAACCGTGCCTACGGGTAGTTCATTATTGTCATGATATTTGTAACTGCCACCTTAACATGGCAAAATAATTCCCACATTATGTCATTAAGGCACAGAGGAGGAGCAGAAGTATAGCACTATTCACTCTCAAATTCGGCGATGGATAAGGGCGGGTGGTCAAAGTCTCGCCCGGCCGCATTACCACCGGGAAGGAGCCCCGGTACCCAGCATGCTTTAATATCGGTACTGCACTTATAACCCATCCTCAGACAGCTTGGAGAAAATGCATTCCTCTCGTCTTCAGTTATTTTGTTCTATTTTAACGTCTAAAATTAGGAATCAAGTAAATGGAATTCCAGGGATATGGACTAAATTAAAGGGATTCATTTTCCTCTTGTGAACACGGTCATGAAAGTCGATTATTACTTTTCAAGAAGAATTTTGCTGTATGGATTTACTCAGCCTAAGCATTTACGTATTCCGCAGACAGAGAAAAAGTCATCAATTTCAAATGATTTCGTTACGAAGCAATACGTTTTTACTCTGGTTAACATTACACAGAAATATGAACTTTCATTACAAATTAAATGAAAAACTTGAAGCTCGTGCTACTAGGTCTATGATTGATGGACGAAGTGTGCTTCAGTTACATCAACGACCAAACTGTTCCATGATTTCGACACAGACTTTTACTCTAATATATGAACAGCTGACCACTAGAAAGACATTCAATTCTAAAGGTCGTAATGTTGGTATTCACTTCTAGTATCTCATCAACGTAATACCGGCACACAGAGAACAGAACAGTTCATGCTCTCATTCCAATCACAGTGCATTTTAAGTGTCATCTGATAGGATTTTAAAGCTTTAACTCCATGGAACAAAATCTTCATAAAAAAAAACTGGTCTTTGGAAAACTGTTAAAGAAGTTCCTCTAATTTTACGGACACCAAAGATGAATTAACGTCTTCACCAGGGTTCATAGTTGGTCTCCATCCTGCGTCAGAGTAATCTAGAACACATCCCCCCATCCCATTTCTTTAAAATCCGTTTTAAGAACTCTGTTGCATATTAGAATATAGTGTGTTTTATGTGCGATATTTAACGACGCCGTGAAGTTCTATGATTTTGTAGATAAGTGAATAAATAAGCATAGAGTAATGGTGGAATAATGCTGACAGGAGAAAGCCGAAGCTGGGGGAGGTAAACGTGTCCCACGGACACTTTTTCTACCACTAATTCCACATGGACCGGCCTGCGATTGAACCCAGACTTCCGCGGTGGCAGGCCAGCGACTACCATCCCCTATCCATTGGAGGCAGTTACGTATTCCAGAAACAGAATGTTATGTCATCAGCTTAAATTAGTACTTATTGCTGTGATTTAATATATTTTTATTAGGGACCATTTTTGTCTTTTTTAGAAACCAAGTCATAGCAACTGGCAGCTGTATATTTCACCACACGCACACAGGAAGCCGACACAAATACAAATTTTTACGCTTACATGTTGCAAGACGCCGGCTCGAAACCTGAATACTTTAGGGCCCTACTGAGTGAAGTTTGTAGTATTTCTTCTGATTTCGAGGGGAATATCGGAATAATGCCTTAAAATAGGCCACGACTGCCTCAATACAAATTATAATTTAGGATCTAACTAAGCTAAATATTTAGCAACTTATCCTGCAGCAGTGTGGAGGAATGAATATAAGTCTGCATGTAAATTGTACGTTATTTTTGTCGGAATGTAACCAAAATTGAAAGGGCTCTACAATTATAAGTATGAAATTCCTTTATATGAAATTTCAAGAAAATCCGTTCAGCATTTCTACAGTCCTTACATGCACACACACACACACACACACACACACACACACACATTAACCTTTTAAAGCCTAGCGGTAACTTTACATACCACCAGGTTTAACATTAAAAAATTCTACGTGGTGCCCACATTGCGTTTATGTGTTTTGTACGGATCTCAGAACAAACAGCAACTTTTGCCTTATAAAACATTAAGAGACTGGTTTTTATAACCGAAGTGGAGAGTGCTTACAGCGCGGTACGCACTGAGTCCTTATATAAAACAGATACGCTTCGTCTTTAACCTTTTAAAGCCTAGCGGTAACTTTACATACCACCAGGTTTAACATTAAAAAATTCTACGTGGTGCCCACATTGCGTTTATGTGTTTTGTACGGATCTCAGAACAAACAGCAACTTTTGCCTTATAAAACATTAAGAGATTGGTTTTTATAACCGAAGTGGAGAGTGTTTACAGCGCGGTACGCACTGAGTCCTTATATAAAACAGATACGCTTCGTCTTTAAAGGGTTAACGTACAGAATGATGGGAAGAAGCGTTCGACGGGGATCCGAACACACCTGAAGTTACCATTATGACGGATGCGTACTTATTGATATGGGTCACACTCTGCTTTCCAGGCCACAAGTCACCACTGTTAAGCCCTTCTTCACTTGCGTCACGAAGCGGATTACGGTTATATTCGCTTGTGATGTTTTCATTGCACTAAACTCACTACTATGAAGGCCGGAGACTATACGGGTTTGTACCCACTTCGACAAACCCACTACGGAAATCACCCAGTTGGTACGAAGGAATTTATTTACAAACCTAGGAAGTTCAGATGCCTACTGGATAATTTTTCGTTGTTTTCCTCAGCCTGTCTGGTAATTCGAAGTAGCACCCCCCCGGCCCCCATTAGGCCAATACCACTTCACCCCAAGTCACTTCCAGTTCATTAATCCATCAGTAAAGCTGGCACTCGACTCCATCTAATCCAGATTTCAGGCCTCCGCCGCGGTGTATTTGAGGCCTTCGCTCTTCTGGGATGTTATGCGATATGGGTTGGTTGTTGGTTACCGACGTTTCGACACAACATATTGATCCATTATTTATGAGTCAAGCAGTCAAAGACGAATCTAGGAATTCTTCACCTTCGAAGATAGGACCAATACATTGGTAACGAAATACCAACCTATGGAACGTAACATCCCAGAACAGCGAAGGACTCGACGTTTTCTAATGAGTGATATTTACAGCGTCATAAACTAAACCACAAAAAATAAATAAATGTTAATTTTATAATGAATATTATACACTATTTCTAATATGCCATGTGTTAATTAGGTTTGTTAACGAAAACCCCCGCAGGGAATCTGAAAAATTTCATAAATTCTTTACAGTACATGAATTGTACGTTACACCGACTGACACGGTGATCGATAAGAAAATGAGTTTACATGGCATACAGTTTTGTAAAATGGAAACCACTCTGATTGTGACTGTATTAGGGGAATTGGTCTCCAAGCTACTGTCATGCATTCTGAGCTCCAAAACGAGATCCTGGCGGCCAGAAATCTAAAAATGATTGTGAAATTAAAACAATTGTGACACGACGGCTGGCAGCCCAGGACAGGGACTTGTACCAACAGAGAATAAACGAGCTCGTCCCAACATTGTGAAAAATGCCACAGTTGTGGCCGGGTCTAAGTAGCGGGGCAGCAGTACATTTGTATTTGGGCTTGTCTTATAAGAGCTGAAAATAAAGAGCCCCTAACATATGCAACGTAATGTTACTGTCTGGTCGACCCTCATCCAACATTAGGGCGCCCTACACAATTTATAATCCTAAAAAAAGTTAAACTGTGTAAATATTATATCTAACTTACGTCACATATATGATAAAAGATTAAGCGAGATTATGACACGATTTAACACATGGAAAGGAAAACAGTGGATTATAAATATGAAAACAAAATTAAAAAATGTTTCGCTTTACTGAAGGGTATTTGCTTTATGGCTTATAGGAATATTTTTATAAAAAACAAATATATTGGTCAAACACAACTTATATTTTTATAAAACTAACAGCTACATGTTCTGGATTTTATAAATTAAACCATCATCAGGCTGCACAAGAATGATATACAGTTGTAAGGTAAAACAGTGTACTGTTGTACTGTTCGTCCTATAACAAAATATAAGGTAAGAACCACGTTGCAATCCGTCAAACACAAAACATACTCTTCATAGGTGCAAATAGCTACATGTTTCGGCTAATCAGGCAGCGAACATCGAGCTACACACATAGGAAGATAAAAAGTAAAATTTGCAGCTGCAATTTTGTTAGGTTGAGATCCCAATCTTAAAAATTTTAATTCTACGAGAATGCTTAAAAAATAAATAAAGGTTTACGGCTATAAACATATATATATAGTAGCAATTTAAGTATACGTGTATATGTCATATTTCTAAACCACATCAGTTGTAAGAAGTAAGCTTGAAGATAATACAAACAGTTGAATTTATAGTAGTGGCGTGTGTATATTCAGAATAATACATGCGATAAATATACGTTGTGTTTGACACGTATATTTATTGGTTTTTATATATCCAACACAAAATAATTAGCCGCGGAAAGATAATAATATTTTCAAAAGAACACAGCTGAATTCAAAAACAAGAATAAATTAAATTTAATGAGAAGTATGAACTTGAAGAGATGTGCTATTTCAATTAATTAACTCGGTCGAGCAGAGCAAAAGGAAGACAGTGGTCTTCCAGCTATTCAAGAATATTCCCCTTTTTTGGAAACAGTGATCATCAGGATCTATCTTAATTAGGCCTCTAGTCGTCACAGAGTTGAGTTGTCTCGTTAGCAGTGGCAGCGCAATTCAGAATTTTAAAACAGCTCTTTAAAAATGGATTAGAACTACGTACATGGTGCAGGATTACTTCCTACTACTGCCTACTCAATCAGGCAGACAAGGAATGCTCCGCAGTTAATGGGGCTCGAGATTTCACTTCGGTACCCGCAACAGCCTAACCTGAATCAGACACATCTTAATCCCTTCCCGATTACCTCAGTGCGTTGCGTTAAAATAATATCAAATTTTCATCTATTACTTGGTCTCTTCCGACAAAAGTCGGTTATAGCTTCGAGCACTTTAACCTTTTAAAGCCTAGCGGTAACTTTATATACGACCAGGTTTAACATTAAAAAATTCTACGTGGTGCCCACATTGCATTTATGTGTTTTGTACGGATCTCAGAACAAACAGCAACTTTTGCCTTATAAAACATTAAGAGAGTGGTTTTTATAACCGAAGAGGAGAGTGTTTACTGCGCGGTACGCACTGAGTCCTTATATAAAACAGATACGCTTCGTCTTTAAAGGGTTAATATTCATGATTTTTCATTAACCCCAAGTTCAGCATTGTGTTCCACATTAGAGTTATTCCGTATGTCTGTCGATTACGGAATTGTTTGCATATATCTCGAAAAATCCACACATCAAAATTAATATCAAGGTCTTTATATTTACCTTTCATTGACGAAATTTTGAACCTTCTAACCTTAATATAGAGAAATGAAGCTCCTCCGAAAGGCCAATATACATTCATAACGCAAATAGCTTACAAAATCTTGGTTTTGTTTCAATAAATTAATGAATTCAAGTTGCTGCCAATTAGTACTAGAAATGCAAGATAGAGACCAAATCGCATGGCTGGCATTGGTACCGCATAGGCTGTGGTCTAGAACTGGACGCATCTCATTCATGCGGAAGTTTCTTGGCATGTACAATGCCATTACGTCACCTGCCAGAACCATGTGGTTTCCGCTGGCTATTAATTGCACTAATTTACCATTATTATGTGGTCGTTACAACACATACATTTTACAGTTACAGACAGCTTCTAGTACGTGATATATCTGTCAATATCTGCTCCATATGTGTCTAGAGTTTAACTTCACGTCAGTGTTCCTTACTTATACATAAACCACATAATGACTCTGCTGTCGGCAAAGTTTACGTCGCGCCAAATGAAATGAGACGAAGCTTATCAGTCGCCATACGTAAGGTTAATTAAAAACTGTCCATCAAAATCCGTCACGGCATATTTCAAGGTACTAGTACAGCACTCCGTATAGGAATTCCACCAGAATACTCCACACTCTACGCTTAAGCGTTATGTTGCTCATCGTCACGCACGCACGCATGCACGCACCGTTGACAACGATACAAAATATTCAGTTCCCTTCATGGCGTTATAACAGAGTTCCACTGTATTTTAATACGGTAAAGTTTGTTTGCGACATCATGATATAACTTACTGAACTACCGAATGGATCTTTTCAAGATCATTTTTCGAAAGTTTATGATTCGGAATTGATGGCAATTTCCTTTATTTTTACAAATCTTTCCCCAAAAAATTATTTTATAATGAAAAGTCTCAAGCTAAGAACTGACAGTGCTGCCTCAAGCAGAAGCCAAGGGAAACTAACATGTTACATGTAACTCACTTGGTCTCCGCTTGAGCAAGGACTGACAATTTCATCACTTCGTTCCTTATTTATACATACCAGCAAGCTTTGGTTTCTTATTTACACGTTGCTTATAATCCGTTGAAAACCGAAAGAAATTACCCATGAGGCACTAGTAAGGACAAATTTAATGTTTACTAAGATTATAATTCTGTAATTTTTGTTTATCAAATGTTTACTGTTTCTGTGTGCGAATTATTTGTATGGGTACAACTGGTAGCTAATAATAATGTCTACCAGAACTTTGTTCATACCCGAGCAACAATTAAAAATATATGAATTACTCAGCTACAAGCTTCTGTGTTATCGTCTCATCATACAGCTATACACGTACGATGACCCCGTTCTTCTGAGTTATGATCCCGCGTTACTGGGTAATCAGTTGCCGACGTTTAAGGGAAACACACTGCCTTCACTTTCAATGGTCCACACCTTGTAATCAGTTCCCGACGTTTAGGGTAAACACAGTGCCTTCACTTTCAATGGTCCACACCTTGTAATCAGTTCCCGACGTTTAGGGTAAACACAGTGCCTTAACTTTCAATGGTCAACATCTTGTAATCGGTTCCCGACGTTTAGGGTAAACACAGTGCCTTAACTTTCAATGGTCAACATCTTGTAATCGGTTCCCGACGTTTAGGGTAACCACAGTGCTTTCACTTTCAATGGTCCACACCTTGTAATCTGTTCCCAACGTTTAGGGTAAACATAGTGCATTTACTTTCAACGGCCCACACCTCGTAAGCGGTTCCCGACGTTCAGAAAAAATACAGTGCCTAAATTTTCAAGGCTCTAGTCTTTGTAATCGGGTTTCACAGTTTCAACGAAACAAAATGCCTTCATATTCAAAGTTTCCTTCGGCAATTCTGAAAAGTATTACCTACCGACGAAGCCCTCAAGCTACAGCCCGTAATAACCTCAAGACCTGCAGTTCATTCATTTTCGCTACATGTAATTACCAGTTCTTTACGATATACGATGGGAACGCCTGTCTAAATTCAGCATAAAATAACTTATTAGCAGTTTTACTTTTCACAACTTTTTTCTTCACTTTATCCCTTTCTACATTTTCTCTACTGCTCTCTTTTTTGTAACCTGTTTGAACAGTAAATTAATTTACATGTTTATCTTTCAGACGGTATCAGTTTCGAACACAGGGCTACCAACGGTGTAAGCAGGTGAAACAGTAAAGCAAATAAAACTTTATAGACGTTCACAGAATTCTTTCTGTCTGTAAATCCGTACACTAAATCGCGTCCAAATGATTCACAGCTTCAATTACGCCCCATTGCGCAACTCCCTCTCTCTAAATCGACGACACTGTAACAAAAATTTCCGTCTGTCGCTAATGCGATAAAACCGAACAATTTAAATGGTTATGATACAGTCACGCAACCAGTTCATTAACAACATCAATTACATTTCCCCAATTTCCATATTACGAATAATGTCATCCTTCCATCTGCGCCACGTGTGGGCAATTATGTCGTAATTATAGACTCGAAGGGTCTCTTTTAAAATGACCGCCAATCAGACAGCCTCTGCCACAATAGTGCATGCCTCGGCCGAACACAAGTGTAGAGATTTACATCAATACTAAACAACAGGGTCATGCAGTGTGCCATGAACAGAGTGAAGAGCGCATGAAAATCAGGATAATACGGCCAAGATTCAAACGGGGGCCTCCGGCATACAATCGTGTTACAGTCAATGATAACTTGATGGGATATGTTACTGGCATAAGTGAGTGTTCGCTAGACAGAAACAAAATAAAACAACGCTCCGATTCAAATTCTAAATTTCAGAAAGAGGCCCTCTTCATCCTAATTAACCCCTTAAGACGAAGCGTATCTGTTTTATACAAGGACTTAGCGCGTACCGCGCTGTAAACACTCTCCACTTCGGTTATAAAAACCAATCTCTTAATGTTTTATGAGGCAGAAGTTGCTGTTTGTTCTGAGATCCGTAAAAAACACATAAACGCAATGTGGGCACCACGTAGAATTTTTTAATCTTAAACCTGGTGGTATGTAAAGTTACGGCTGGGCTTTAAAAGGTTAAACTGTATGAATGAAATAATTTCAAAATACATTGTAGCATTCTGCGGTATAAAACTCGTAAGGCGATTACCAAGAAGCAAACCTTTTTCGCAGCAAAAACCTTAAATTTCACATCCTTAAGCGACCTTTGGACTACAGCAGGACATTATGCAACTAAACCCACTTTACAATCGCCTTTCCCTACTGTACAGGAGTACAGGCAGCATAAAGTGGCACTCCTCATTTGACATCTACCGACGTGGAAGTAACAACATTCTCTCCGACCTAAAATATTTTGGAAACCCTGATTAAGTACTTAAGATTACTTAAGGACAACATGTTAGCAACAGGAGTTAAACAGTGTACAGCGTTACAAGTATTGGGAATATAGCATTCTATAAATTGGGAAACACGTAAAGATTTGGAGGTGCAAATGGAGGAGGATTCAAAAAACTACCAGGATTATCGAAAGGGAAGCTGAAAAATACCACGAAGACCAGCACAATTTGGTCAAGATTCAAAAAACGTACCTTCAGAATACCAGCCTAGTACGTTACCGTTACATAAACGTGCCCGTTTTTTTGTACGGACGTTCATACTTTGTTCAATAGCCCACAGCATTTAGTGCAAGTACTAACCACGTATCACTTATAGATAAACTGTTCAGTGTTATACCGTTTATGACAAATTGGCCTTAAAAATTATGAGAAAAACAGTGACGATGATTTCTACACAGTTTTGCGATCACAATTTTCCAACAAAGAACCTTTATCCATATCCTAAAATTCCATCACAAACACACATACACACTCAGCTAAATCCATATTACAGACGGATAGAAAAACTTTGTTCACTGAAGTTCTGAATTCCAATAAATAGCCTTGGAACAAATTGTGAGTTTCTTTACACTGAATTTTCCGTGCATTCTCTCGATGGTCACTGTACTTCCCAAACTTTGGTTAGCGAAGCAGTTATGGGTAATAAAATACTTCAAAGTGTCAACCGAAAATGTGCGTATTGTGCCCTTAAAAATATGTCCTAAAATAGGATATGAGGATTTCACTAAGCCTTCATTAAGTCAATTAATTATGATACACACTTCCACAACTACAAGTGTAACACTAGGAAAGGGAAACTGATAACGGCAAGAATTACTTTACTGCCTGGGATTTATTACTGCTCGCTTCAACATACTTCTCAGACACATATAAAAGAATCTGTAAATTGATATTCTTATGTTTCTGCCATACGAAACAGAACGCAGTACAACTGAGGCCATTTTAGATATTTACGACAGAGACAAAATCTTATCTACGCCATTCAGTAACGTTACACTCTCTAGTTTTGCAGTCTAGTCTACGAAAATTAGAACACTGACCGAAATTGTCGTTATGTTCCTATAAATCGTTTCACATCTTCCAAAGCAAGCCGAGACCACAGACAGTTCAGTATGTTATTGTCCGTAACATTCTAGATTGAGGATTAAATGCGCATAAAGCAATGTTTTACTGGGACAAAGTGGAAGACGATAATTTTATGTGTGATTTTAACTTCTCACTGTGGGTACCATAAACATCTCCGCATTCTGTGGCGTGATGTTGTGTAGCTCTGCATTTAACGTTCCCGAAGATCTAATGCTTGTGTTTCACAGTAGAAGGAAGAAGGTGGAGGCTGTGAGCTCCTACGGGATCTTAGTAACTTGCTCGGGGAACATAGGGCGTCACATATGAGAAGATGATAATATTCATATTAACCTTAGTTTCCCATATGATGGATTCTTAGTTTAATCTGATGGAAGCCACTTCGTTGTGCTTCCAACGAATCAGTTAAATCACCCTCTAACACAACTACATATTGTGTATTATACGTTAACTACATGTTGCACTCCTTCCGGGCTATCACAAGGCTCGTATACAAAAATTTAAATAAAATTAAAAACGTAAATTTACACATATATATTTATAAGATATCAGGAAAGGTAGAGAGACCTATATATAAGTTTACATTTTTATACTATATATGCTACACAAACCGCACTTTTATAAAACTTATGGCTCACTTCTTGTTTTAAATGAATTTATAAAGTCAGGGATTTTTGCAGCAGCAGGTAAAAAAACTCTGTCCAGCTGTAGGCCCTTACGAAAAATGCAATGAAACTTCTGCCTCATAAAACCTGTAGAACGTTTAGCAGAACTAGCAGCTATCAGTTTCAAAAATATATTACTTCACGGAATTAGGAGGAAAAGGAATAGGGAAGTTACACAGAATAATACAAAGATCGGTAACTTTTCCTATGCAGTGCAAATCCCATACGGAATATCACATTCCAACCCGTGGTGTGCTTTCTGGAGTCCGTGCACCAGCCACAACATACACTACATAAGTTACGTCACCCAGAGTCGCATATAAGGTGAGTTCAGAACGCAGGGTCCTCGTTATACAAAGTTATACCTCTGAGAAGGGAGTGGGGGCCGGGGGAAGTTTCCCGGAGATCCAATTTGAAAGTCAAAACACATTCACCAAGTATAATGTGTGTGTGTGCGCCACAAAAATAATAGTCCTTTCACTTACGCGTCTTATTTGTAGGAGATTTCATAAGCTAAATATAAATCATTGACAGAACGACGAGCAGCAATATAGCCACATATCATTTTAACCTTCTAAGTAACAGAAATAATAATTCCCTCCGTAAAAGCACAGCTACTTCTGAACATACAACATAAAAGCGTATGACGTAAAAGTTTTTGTTTCTTACTGCCGGTACCATTGTGACAGGACTGGTTAGCGTCGCGCTGCAATACGCATTACACGAGCTATTCCTATTAGCAATCCTGTAAGTAGAAAGAGAAGTAACACAAAGAGTGTGTTAAAGGGATTTATCGTAGACAAGGCAATGCCTCCCCTCTAAAGAAATTCAATTTCGTATCATTTTAAAGGATCGTCATATCATACATAAAATGTTCCGCCGAACCCTTCTGATTACCCTTCGACAGAGTCGCTGTTGGATCACCAGATCGGATTTGCATTGTCATATATTTTTCAATCATCTCCCCAACCTGTACCGAAGTAGGCCTGCTAGTCCGTAGAGCACGGGTAAGACAGAGTATGTGTCTTAACCCTTTGAAGACTAAAACCAATTTATATCATATATAAATATTCAGTTCGTACCTCACAGAAAACAGCGTGTTTCCATTAGAAAGACCGGTCAGTAAATGCCGAATAAGGAAATAATTCTTGCTGATCGTAAGAATCGTGCGGAAAGAAAACTGTATTTCCCAAATTTCAACACATTTTTCTTTCCTGAAAAAGTCTAAAAAAATCACCCAGCGTCTTAACACCTGATGATGAGTGGTTACACAAGTACACTACTAAATGCACAAAAAGAACCTTGCAAACTGTAGTGTGCGTCTTATCACTTGTAGCGGCTTACTGGGCGGGGAATACGGTATATACACTCCGTGTGGCCACAAGGTACAGTTCTTAGTGCTAAAACTTGTGGCATGTGTAGACACAATTAGTCTTTAAACAACTAAACTACACGAATTAATCAATCATGACTTTCCTACCATTTCCGGTTTCCATGAAACCGCTAATATCTCGCACACAATTATTTGTGCACATTAAGTTCACAGATCGGAGTGCTTCAGATACGAATACAGAATCGGCAGGTCAAGTAATTCGCGTCATTTATGAAACCCGGAATTTAATAATAATAATAATAATAATAATAATAATAATAATAATAATAACTAGACTTCATCGTGAGTCAGAGGAATCAAGTCTATTTCCTCAAATCCTATTGTTTTAAGATCAATTTTAATATTATCACAATCGATGTTTAGGTCTAAGTAGAGTCTTCCTTGTAGGGTTTTCAGCTAAACTGTTGTAGGACTATGGGCCTGCATGTAAATGTAAACAAATATATGACGTAGCATGTGCAAGAAAGTCTTTTACAGACAAAAAATCTTTCTGTTACGCTAATAGAAATGGTGAGAAGAAATGCAATACAAGAATCAGTTTTGAATATTGAAAAAGTGGAGAAAATGTAATGCGAAATTATAAGTGCACAACTTTTAAATATATTCCGAAACAATTAATCATACTTTCGTTGTCGAGTTCCGTGGAATGCAAGCGTAATTCTCAGGTAAGTTTCTTATGCTGAATAAATTATAATGTTTGTTTATTAATCAGCTGCGATAAAAACAACAGCCAAATTTTAGGAAGGACTACAGGTGAAAAAGAAACATTCTAACGAAATTCTCACTAGCACATCAATATTTTCGGAACTTAGACCTGTCTTTTTAAGGCACATAGGATAACCGTGTCATGAATTATGTGAATGCAGGCCATATTGTTAGCGGCATCGCTCTGTCTTTGTTTCTCACAAACCGAGCAAAAATTCAAATAGCCCTCGCTGCCTCTTACATAATGACTGTAATCTGTGATGCTGTTAATCCCACAATATTATTTTCATTTTAATTAATTTCGTTTGTACTTTGCAAAATGGAACATAATCAACCAACGTTACAGAATAACACAATTTTTCCGAATGTATAAAATTTAAAGACATTTCCTCGAACGTTCTCACAGGATCCACAGCGGCCTTAATCAGCCAAATTCTCACGTTCACTGGCACAGTACATTTAACATGTAATTGCTTTTCACTTATCGTGGTACATAATCAGACCCAGCGTAACGAACCGCATATTGTAACTGTATTATTTAATGACGCTGTCGATTAAAAGACTCAGGCACCTGGTAAATCTCAGAAACTTCTTTCTATAGACAGAAAAAATCACGTTCGAAAACATCAGACAAAGCAACACAAATCTAAATATATTTGCTTAAAAATGTGTATAAATCCATCCTTATACAGTTACCAATGCATAGAATTGTGTGTATGGGTATTTGTCTGCCAGTTTATCATTCACTTTCTGCAAAATCACACGAAATTCTAAGTTATTCACAATACCACTACCGGATGACAGCAATAAGCGACTTTATATTGCAAGTTTATTTGTTACTAATGTGTCGAATATTACCGAAAAATAATTACACTTATATCACGAACAACGCTCCTTACTCTTTGAAGGTGTCTTGACTCTGGTCTAAGGAAGTGAGTCGCGTTCAGTGTCTTAAACCCTTAACGTACGCTTCGGGGAATAAAGATAAATAAATTAAAAACAAACAATTGTATTAATAAACAGAACAGCAGGGTTCCTTTCCGGGAAAAAAGCGCCTCTAGACAGTTACTATTCCGTCTCTGCTATAAAGCTCCATTTTTACAATCCTTCAACTTAACAGGGTGTATATTCACTGCACGAGTGATATTAGGTCCCCCCAAGGAATATAAATTGTAAGTGTGTGTAATTTGAAGCTTTGAACGTGAAAACTAAGGTTTCAGATGGGATTTGTCCCTTTCCCATTGAACCCTCAACTAAAATACCACTAGTGCCGAAGCAATGGCAAAAGATATGGAACGAAATTTTTTCATGGTAAGACTTTAACCAGTTTGTAACTTATTCCAAATTACCATAACACAAGCTCTGTTCTTCATTAAACCAAATGCATTTTCACTGCGTTTGGAAAATTGTGCGACACTCAACAAGTTGAAAAATTGTTATATGTTGAGAAGGGATGAACACTTACATATAAATTGAGTATCGTGTGATGATAATTATCCTGATTTCCATAACAAAGTTTCAGATGAGATGTACACTAAAGAAATCAGTGAAGGGGTACAGACGAGCACAATAGAACATCCGGTCACGATACGGGATAAATGTCAACCCTGTTCCTTGTAAGTTAATAAAGCAGTTAAAAAAACAACTGCGTAGGCCTTGTGCTGGTAACAAAACGCGACGCCGGTTGCAAACCAAAAGACACAACACGCGTATGAATGACGCTGTCTGCACCACCGTCTGCCACTGTCCTGAATTGGCTGGCCGCGAAGCTGACACTGAGCCAAAATCCCAAAAAGCTCAACGGAGAGGCCTCACACAGATCTGCGCGAAAGAGACGGGTGTACACAGCTGGAGCCGACGCTGCTAAAATTCTACAGAAGCTGCACTGCGCAGCCGCGATGAAACTAGCGTATGAAAAACAAACGTCAGGCACTTGCAAAACTGAGTTAAACCTATCGACGGTGGTATTGATATTAAAAATTACGTTACCATACTTTGCAGCGAGGTTTAAAATATTTCCCGTGAGAAAATTACCGCTGTTTGTTTTGCAGCTTTTATATGGCAGGTGCTTTAAATAATGACCTTTAACTCCAAACGTACTACATTAGCAATACAAGCAATGTTTCATGCGTTACATGTCCGTGCACTATATTATACAACAAACAGTAAACACCAACAAATGCACAAAGAGTTTTTTCGTCAATTATAACACACTCCTACATGTTTCGACCCTGCTGGGTCATCTTCAGGGAGAAACTTTCCGTTGTCGTTACACTAGGTTGCACTATACAGTTGAGCTCAACTGTATAGTGCAACCTAGTGTAATGACAACGGAAAGTTTCTCCCTGAGGATGACCCAGCAGGGTCGAAACATGTAGGAGTGTGTTACAATTGACGAAAAAACTCTTTGCGCATTTGTTTGTGTTTAATGTTTTTTGTACAAGCAATGTTATTGCTAGCGTTATTGGTTCACTGATTCTTGCAGCTTCACTTTAAATGCTATTTTCCGAAGCGACGGCTGCTTTCAAGAATCTTCGAACTGAGGAAAGATCTGTCAAGAAGCCGTCCAGTCCTTGCTTCTACAGGAGTGCACTGTGATGCAATTTCCTGTGCAGTTCATGTAAAGGACATACTGACGATATGGATAGTTAGTGTCAGGCGCTAGGTGTAGGAAAGAATAAATAGGTGGTCTATTTTAAAGCAGCCTTCTAAAAGGTCAAGCACAGTGTATTTAACGATCAATACGCGTGAATACGAAACAGGTGAGTTATTTGCTCAACTACCTCTCTCTGAAGGATCAGCAGCAAGTGGTTCGAGTTCAGAAACAATGTAACGCTATATATTCCTCCTAATTCTAGGTATAAGTAGGTGGGAATAAGTACGCAATATTAGGCGCGTCTGTAAAATTGCGAAAAGCGACTACTGGCTTCATCATGTCTGTCTGTCCCTCCACACACACCTCGCTCCCACTGGACGGATTTTCACGAAATTTGATATTTACGTATTTCTCCAAAATGTCCAGAAAATGCAAGTTTAATTCGAATCTGCCAAGCATAACGGGTACTTTACATGAAGATCTATGTACATTTATGACAGCATCTTGTTCATTTCTTCTCAGAATGAGAAATGTTTCAGCCAAACCGTACAGAAAATCAAAACACGAATTTTGTGTTCAGTTTTCTTTTCGCAAGTCGTATGGTTAAGGAGATAATGTGGAAAAATGTGGTACAGCCAGACAGGCCACAGACGACAATGTAAAGCGGCGCAGAAAATATGCGGTTTGCATGACGGATAACTACGTCAAAAAAAACACACACACACTCATAATATTTAATATTTACTGCTTCATAACTGATTACTGCCTTCTGATCTCGTAAAATGTTTTACGGCAAAACTCACAAAAACTGAGAAACTGAGCAACCACTTACGTGTCATTACTGTGTGTTTAGCCAAATTGTACGTCTAAAGAAGACCATGAGCAAACAAACCTTTTTTTGCTTCAATGCAGCATAGGGCACTTCACATGAAGACCGGCCTAATTTCTGGTGATATACATTTGTCATAAAAGCGTTTTTGCGCAACGCTCAATACTTTTATATAGTTGACAGTAACATGTCATCATCAACAACAAAAAAAAACAGAATGCATTCTGGTGTTTCCACTGCAACAATGGTTGCGCAAACGCGCCACAATGTTACGTTATAGGTAAATTGCCTATATTTATTTCAAAAATTAGAATAATGGTAAATTCTTCGTCAAAAAGATTAGTATAAAACAGTTCAAGGAAACAAACGTAACAGTTAAATATATAGAAAATAAGAAAAAAATTATTTCGTAACATTTAAAAACGTATTCGATTTATAAGGCTTAGAGAGCTATCTGTTAATATTGGAAGTATCGATGGTAGTTTGGGGTAAAGGATGCATAAAAGTATTGTTTGTAGAAATAGAAGTAGGGAAAGGAACATCCTACACACAACAAAATGAGGGCCGGCTAACTGGACAGGACACACAACGTGCAGGAACTGCCTTCTAAAACACGTTATTGAAGGAAAGATAGAAGGGACGGGAAGACGCGGAAGAAAATGTAAACATCTACCAAGATGACCTCAAGGAAACGAGACACTGTAAATTGATACAGGAAACAATAGATCGCCGTCTTCCTAGAATTCGCTTTGGAAGAGGCTATGGACCTGTCGTTAAGGCGGATTACGCAATGATGGTTAACCAGACATACTCTTAAAGGCCGAAAAACCGCGATAAGCCCGGCGCTAAACAGACCCAGCACTTCGTATAATTTGACTTAACTAATAACTATTTTATACACTTTAGTTCTTACAGAAAATGGTGAGGCACAAAACAGGGAAGAAATAAAATACTGTTAAATATACATGTTTGTTTAAGCAGACTACAATGATTACCAAAATAGTGAAAGAAATAACAGAACTACACATGGACAAAGAGGAATGAAAGCTTTAAACTCACTTCCAGTGAGATAAAAGACTATCAAGTGAACGAAAACTGAACATATACAAGGCCGTGAACAAAGTTGTTCTAAGGTAAGGAACAGTGTTGCAGCAAGTGCCAGACAGATGTATGAGTAAATTAATGGTGACTGGAGAGAATTTTATAAACAGGCAGACTGGGGTCAAAGGAAAACAAAGTCAAGAATGAAACTGTAAGAAAAACACTGAGTGTCAACCAGAAGCCAGACATTTTAGGTACTGTACCACACAAAACAAATACTTATGCTGGAACGGACACGTACAGCGATGACATATAACAGACTGCCAAGCGTAATAAGAAAGTGGGCATCTTCAGGAAGAAAAGACAAAGAGGACGTCAAAGGCAAAGGTGGCATAACGGAGTGGAAGTGGCAAGGACTAATACAGAACTAAGAGGAGGACGATGAGTGGACAGAGATGAGAGGCGTGTAGGTGCCGGGAGGCGAGGACAGTCCTCGCATCGCCGGAGACGAATGGATACTTCACTTGCCACATTTGAGATTCCCGCAGCTGTTCCATCGAAGATATCCGTATTCTAGGGTACACGTCGTATATCTTGGCACAGTACCAAAGCTGCGGAAGAGCCTGATGCTTCCATCTTCGTGGCAGTCCAAGAAATTTGACTAATCTCTACACGGAGGCAGTAATCTAAGATATGTTTTACTGAACCCGAAAGTTGATCACCGTATTCAAAAGTGCTGCAGCTTTGATTCTGCTCTGTGCAGTTGAATCCAGCCCAATAAAACTGCCGCTCTTCTATAAGGCAAACTACACGGATTCTAATCAGGCATAATTTATGACATTACATGTTTCAGTGCGAAATCGGATCCCATAAGTATAACAAAGAGAGACGATTTCATTAAAATTATTCATTTTTCTACTTGGTTTGGCGTACTCTTGCAAAATAACGAACTTTGGTAATGGCAGAGGGATCAGCGGAGAAACCGGTGTATACTGCTTCATGCAAAGGTCATTCTTGATACTGTGGCATTCCGAAAGCCAGTCATTAAGAGGCAAAAGAATAAACAGCAGTTCGCAAAACTTTTGTGCGAAATTTATTTTTCAAATCGCCTAATTCGAAGCCACAGTTCCCATTTTGGAATTTACCTAACCGACGACACAATGAAAAATTATATAGTGACTAAGTTACAAGAACGATGAAATGTGTTGTACTGCACCGTTATGGTAAATAGCCTGTGCATTTCGGGTACGAAATACTTAAAGAGTCGCAGCGCAAACTCAGACAACTAGCGTGATCGGCAGGATAGTATGCACCACATACAGGCGCTGTGTTCTTCGAGATCGACTTTAACAGGCATGCCCATCGATAACAAGATATCCAAACAGTCTCTGATTTTGATGCTTTTCGACTGAGATTTAGTATGCATTACCCATCTGTCCCACGTAACTAGAAGTTTACACTTACATTTATTTCAAATAATTCTTAAATTTATTTTATAGCACGATGTACGTGATTCTATTCGGGTGATCAAATCAAAGAAGGATGAGATGGGCAGGTCACATGGCACATATGGGGGACAGGAGAGGTGCATATAGGGTTTTGGTGGGGAGACCTGAGGAAAAGAAACCACTTTGAAGACATAGGCATAGATGAGGGAAATAATATTAAAACGAATCTTAAGGAAGTGGGATGGAGACACGGACTGGATTGATCTGGCTCAGGTTGAGGACAGGTGACGGGGCTCTGGTGTACGAGGCAGTGAACGTTCGGGTTCCATAGAACGCGGGGAAAATCCTAGCTAGCTGAGGACCTGTTAGCTTCTCAGGAAGGACTCTGGTCCATCGAGTGAGTGAGTGAGTGAGTGAGTGAGTGAGTGAGTGAGTGAGTGAGTGAGTGAGTGAGTGAGTGAGTGAGTGTGTGTGTGAGTGAGTGAGTGAGTGAGTCAGTCAGTCAGTCAGTCAGTCAGTCAGTCAGTCAGTAAGTCATTTAGTTAGTTAGTTAGTTAGTTAGTTAGTTAGTTAGTTAGTTAGTTAGTTAGTTAGTTAGTTAGTTAGTTAGTTAGTTAGTTAGTTAGTTAGTTAGTTAGTTAGTTAGTTAGTTAGTTAGTTAGTTAGTTAGTTAGTTAGTTAGTTAGTTAGTTAGTTAGTTAGTTAGTTAGTTAGTTAGTTAGTTAGTTAGTTAGTTAGTTAGTTCGTTAGTTAGTTCGTTAGTTAATATACGTTATCATTCTGACATCCACTCTGTTCACCATTTCTATCACCATTGTACTTCTACTGTTAAATAAATACACGATAAAGGGAAAAACGATAGAAGGCCTGCTTTTTAGTGCAGGAAACTTCAGATTAAAACAGCCATGAATTCAATTGTTTTATATAACAGTGAACTTGTTAAAAAATTACACCTCATATAATGCAGCAAAACAAAAAGATACCGAACAAATAAGATGCAGCGTAAATGACATATAATTGAGACACATATAGCAATATGGAAAAACAAAACATGAACAAAAATGTAACACGTTAATGCTTGTGCATGCATTACTGTCTTATCTTGCGGTTACATCAGCACAGAACGTTCAAAGCGAAAAAAGCAAAACACGTAAACTGTTGCCTCCAGCGCAGCATCGTCAGTATTTCAGTTTACAACAGGGATTTCACAGAATTACTGTCATACAGCTTTTAAGGCTGTAATCGTTTTGTAACAATTAGCTTCGTAACAGACGTCAGTAATCATACTTCTTTAACGTCGTGTAACGTCAACAAACACGGAAATATCTAAATTCGACAAAATTTTCGAGGACTTGTAAGGCCTGACGTGTAAATCAGTTTGGGTATATTATCACTAATTCTCTGCTGTTGATTCACTGACATTTATATCTTTTGTCCTTAAGATAATGAAATCTAGGAAGCTACGATGCGTTTTGTATGTACAAACGTTTCGCGAGGCAATGAATAAGCCTACATACACAACTCTGGTGAGGAAACATTTTGAAAACGTCCATCTGGAAGCCCGACGACGTGGGTCGATAATATTAAGAAAATATAAAAGGGACAGCTTATGAATATGGAACGTAAACGGAACTAACTCAGGATTATGTACCATGGTAAGTTTTGGTGTTAGCGGTAACAAATCTCCAGCCAGTTTTACAACTGTGTTCAGAGAGCGTAATGGAATTACGAGTACGGAAAATGACGTAGTAGTGGATTGACTGCCCAGTAGAAGATGAAAAGGGTTGTAGAATCCGAACTAACGATGAATTGTACGTTATGTATAGAAAACCAAATATTTCAACAACAACACAAGTAAGAAGACTAGAATGGGCTGGTCATCTGGTAAGAATGTCTGATGACAAGACCGTAAAGAAAGTACTTCTGGAGAAACCAGATGGAAAAAGAAAAGTAGGAAGACCAAAAGTAAGATGGTTAGAACCTACTGAGCATGATATGAAATCGATAGGTGTCAAGGGATGGACGAAGAAAGCAGAAGTCAGATCCGTATGGGCTATCATTCTGAAGGAGGTACTGGTTAAACTATAAGGACCGTATGCCAAAGAAGAAGAAGAAGAAGAAGAAGAAGAAGAAGAAGAAGAAGAAGAAGAAGAAGAAGAAGAAGAAGAAGAAGTGGACTAATTGGATTCTTTTGATGTTTGGCCGTTCCGATGACAAAGAGTGTGGAAATGGGCTGAATGAAGTCACGAATGTGCATGTCTACGATCACACCGTGAAGACTAAACACGGGGTATTCAAAAGCGATAAAAACCTAACGCAAGCCGTGCAGTTCAAACGAATGGATGCAGGGCACAACTCACATAAAAATCAACTGCTTCAACAATACACACAACTTTACAAATTTAGAATTATCAACAAGACAGACGCACGTACAACATAATATAATGGCGCCTTCGCCTAACCACTGATGCAATGGAAACGCAACAATGTTTATGTGTGTATTGTTGAGCTACATGTCACCAACAATATAAAATTTTTTATTTGTGCACAAAAATACTTTATTGCGTATTTATGTCACTTGCAACAATAAAACTTGCTTAGGCCTCCATGTATAGTGCCCGATATTTTTGTCCGATTTTAATCAAATCTGGAGTTTCAAGGCTGATTTTCATAAACGTCATCAATACAAAATTTCATGGAAATCCGTCTATTGGGTGCCGTACTGATGTACTTGGACAGACGGACAGACATAAGGAAGCTAAGAGTCGTATGTTAGAAGCCTGTAATAAAACAGTTCGGTGATGAACAACGCAAATACGGGGTTTCTGGTTTTCTGGATGATATGTACAGCGGTTAATTTAACCCATCGCGAAGTTTCAGAGAAACAACGGACCTCTTTCTAGCACCAACCAACTTCTAACATCAGCGCTGAGGAAAACTAAAATCTAGCAGGCAAGGCAAGTAACCTAAAGTAATGATAACAAAGTTCAAGGATGGTGAGATGGGCGGAGCATGTAGCTAACATAGGAATAAGAAATGCATGCACAGTTTTGTCTGAAAGCCTACTGGAAGGAAGAATCTTCTTGGAAGACGCAGACACTGACAGATTCCTTTGGGTCAGGAGAGGAACCAGTGGGGAGTTTTTTGCAAAGAATGAAAGGGATATCCGCATTTCGTAGGAGTCCGGGGATTTATAACTATGTCAGTAATGATTACCTTTCTAATAAACAATCTTGAATTGGGTCATCCCGATCTGTCAATATCACTGAAATTATACAATAAAAAGCACAGTCCGACACACAACACTACATACATAGTGTTGTGTGTCGGACTGTGCTTTTTATTACATAACTTGAGTTTCTAAGACAGTTTGCTCTTAAGGGAGTTGGTTCAAATCTTATAAAGTTGCGTAAGGATAATTATCAATTGTAGCTGAACAACTTTCTTTACAGCGAACAAGTGCTTCTAGCATACATTCACCTCTCTCACACCTGAATGACTGATACTGCATATAGCACTGTGCAATTATAAAATCACATGCTACACAATCTTTACCTCGCACTAGTGTATCCCCTCGTTGCACTGACAGAAAAAGGGTAAAGAAGTGACCAAGTTTCAGGGACACTTGTCTGATCTTTCCGAGGCTGATGTGCATCTATACTAAATACAGTTCTTAGTGCACCGAGAACAGAGGCGTGTCCATAAGAAAAAGCAATCTGTCAACGCTCTTTATGTAAAAAGGTAAAGGTAAGGTGAATTTCACCTTGTAATATGTTATGAAGTCACACAGGGTGGTGTAGAGCTATACCCTTTCTTTAACCGCGGCGCTGAATGGGGGTGGGTGGTCAACACCCGGTCCACGGCACCAACTGCACAGCAGGCTGAGTGGGCTCTGGGACCCGTCTAGATGTTTGCAGAAATTCTCACCCCCACCGCGGTACGAACCCCGAGCCTGCAGCGTGTCGCTGTATCGCCTACGTGACCACTGTCCGCTCTCATTCGGGAAATAAACGTCAATTATTATAAGAAGCGTACGATTACATAAATACAGTGCGTGGCAAAATTCGTAATAGTCGCTCATGTGGTGTTATGTCCTGCCACTTACAGAATTCGAAGCTGGCATTAACGTGTTCACGACTGTCTTTCATTAAGTCCCAGTCCTTGGCCAGATTACATAACTCTTTTTCCAATGGCGCAACAGGCCCTAGTGGGCCACGGCCTCCTCATTATCGAGGCTTCACGATCACAATCAGACACACCACACTCGGTAAAACTCCTCTTGACGAGTGATCAGCCCGACGCAGAGACCTCTACCTGACGACAGACAAACACTCACAAGAGAAACACATCCATGCCCCCGGCAGGATTCGAACCCGCAATCCCAACAAGCGAGCAGCCGCAGACCCACGCCTTAGACCGCGCGGCCACTGGGATCGGCCAGATTACGTAATAGAATTTTCAATTTTCACTAAGTCCTAATTTACTTTAAGGGCGAGGTTTTCTTAAAGAATTACAGTAACATTTACGCCCTTCCGAAATCTCTCGTGAACTGTGACACGTAACGCTTTTATTACACAACTATTCTCCCGTGTGGTTTTGATTACGTATCTGCACAACTAGCATCTGATTCATAACAGTTTTCATCGTTTTCATTTACCCACACTGAAACGCACGAACTAATTCGATGGACCAGTTTCGGCCAAAGCCCAAGGTTTAGTTCATATTACTTAAAGACTCCCGCATTACCAGACTCAAATAGCCTACCTGTGTAACTCGGCCAGGTTGGCTAACAACCGCTGTTCAGCATACTAGAAAGCTTTCCACTCTGTGACCAATTTAATTAAATCTGGTCGCACCCCTGAACTTTCCACCCAGTCCTTTCCAAATCACACTCGTTCGTTTAGTGCCTACATTTTTCGGTGTCGCTTTCTTGCTGCTGTTGTCACAGAAGCTTTCTCCCACGATAATTCTGACGTGGCTTTCTTTCCAACCTCTTCTTTCGTTTGCTTGAGCTTTTTTCTCAGATTGTCCTATACACACTTCGCCGAATTCAACCCCACCCTTGTATATGCAGCCGTATACAACAGCAAAACAGTTACCTTGTTAGATCGAGGTCATAATACGTACATTAGCTTGGCTGCCTACACACTGTGCTATATCCACCAATTATGGCCGCATTCCAATCTACCAAACAATTGCCAGATAAAATAAAATGTATGAGTTGGCCTGAACATGCAGAACTCATAAGGAAATTTACAAATGCATAATAAACTTGGTAAACCTAGTCTTCGATGGAAGGATAATATTAAAATACCTCATAAATGAGTGGGAAAAGGGTGTGGCCTGGAATCGCGTGGCTCAGCAGACAGCTAGCTTCAGGATGTTATGAATATCTTAATAAGATATCGTGTTCCCAAGAACGCCGGGAATATTATAACAAGCTGAGGAAATGTTTCACTTCTCTGGAACGAGTTCGATCAGTGGAATGTTAGCACCGGCTTGCAGATTCAAGTATTCTGGCATGTAAAGCCGTATTTTTTGGACTGTTTGACCCTGAAGATGGAGACATTACTAACCATCGAAATATTAGTAATTACTTGCGCAAAGACACAGTATCACATCTCACAAGACTTGCATACTCAGCAGCATCAATATGATATCTTCAAATACTCACCAACAATCCGTATTTGCAATAAACAATATTACAGTTTAAATTATGTAAAATCCCAAAGAATGCATTTATAAACTACTGTGTGTACTCCCTTCAGTGTTATACACTTTCACGCGCTTATACACCCGTGTCTTTGTAAGTTCCGATCACACCTAGACAGGCCTTGATATGCTGTAAGCATTTTAAATCCCATCTCGGTCAATGTTTTGTCTGTGTGTCTTTTACCAGGGTAACATGATTTACTCCAGCATCAGGCTGTGCTTTCCGGAATTTTTAATCCATCAGTGTTGTACACAGTGATGTCTTACCTCGCGGGAGCACCATCAAATGCCAGGGACTGTGGTGGTTAGGATTACAGACACGCAACTCTCTTGCCACGAAACATGACTGTAACCTTGATTCAGCGTTCGATCGGCCTAAGACCCTTGACAATGCAATAGGCAACTGTTAACTTAAAATTGTAACTGCAGTTCATCATCATTTTGTAAGTTTATGCTTCAACACAACCAGAGTTCAGAACAACTTTAACACTGTCCATACCGTGTACGTACGTATATTGAGAACCAACTCGCACACAAATGATAACAGACAACACTCAATCACCTTTGAGGTGATTGGATGTTGTGTTTTATCAATCACCTTTGTATAAAGGTGATTGAGTGCTGTGTTTTACCGTTTGAGTACGAGTTGCTTCCCAAGATATATCATTGTATGCAGAAGCATTTGTTTACTGTCAACACACCTTTATTGATATTGATGTTAACCTGTTATATTAAGAACAGAAAATATTTCAACCAATTTTGATCATCTTTAGGCCATCCACTGTCATTAAAAGGTGGAAATATTACAATTGCATTACAATGTGTGTCAAATAGACAGAGATCTCGGTCTTAAAATGTTGCTTCTCAATGTAACACTACTAACAGGAATTGTTAATAAAACGTGGAACATTTGCTATAATATTAAAATGTTTATATCAATATTAAGGAGTTTTAAAATTACGTTATAATCTTTCCTGTAGGATTCCATTAGTTCGTGATGACGTGTGGTATATAGGAAATATAACCAGAGTTATCTCAACTTTGCTGAGGCACACAAGTAGGACACTTCCTGCCACCACGTCGCAGCCCACATTAAGCACGAGATCTCTACACCTGTGGGAATTCAATCGATCGGCGGGTCTAAATAAGAGAACCACTAAGAGCATAAGCAATAGTGTTATCCACTACAAGAGTACATAAGATAAAGAATGTGCTGGCAGTGCCACGGAAACGTTAAGAATTTCCTATCAAGCACAGCAGTTGTCTTTCACGCCCCGCAAAATTAACAGAGTGGCCCACAATCTAAAGATCCGACGAGATAGCAGCAATTGCGTATTGAAACAGAAACTTAAAGGGCCAAAAATACCACTTCTGTACTGCATTTTAGGAAATACTTCATCTAGAGCGGCCGCGATGGCGCAGTTGGTTGAGGCACTGCGCTATAACCCGGAAGGACGCGGGTTCGATTCCCGATGGTGTCATTGGAATTTTTCATTGGCATAAATCCTTTCGGTCGCACTATGGCCCTGGGGTCGACTCAGCCTCTATCAGGAATATTTCCTGGGGGGTAAACGCGGCCGGTGCGTAGGGCTGACAACCTTACCACATTCAAGTGCCGACTGTCTGTAAATCTGGGAGCCTCAACCTCCTGGAACCCTCAGGGCCTGTCCAGGCCCGTACTGGGATTGCTTTACCTTTTACTTCATCTAGAATAATGAGAACAATAACAACAATACACTCCAGATATTAATATTTTCTTGCTTTAAAACACAGTCTGTATGTGAACAGAAATTCCTGATTATGGAGCATTTCGATTTACCGCCACTTTCAGTATATCGCCACACTCGATATAGCACCACAACCGACACTGCGACATTCTCGACAAAGTGCCAAAAGTGACATGAAAAACAGTGGCTTTGTTTGGGTTTTACAGCATGCTTTAAAATACTGGAAATATATGACAATAATAATAAATCTTCCTAATATTAGTAAATGTGACAATAAATAAAGCACTTCACTATTTTCAAGTCAGTAATATCATCAGTGCATGTTGGCGGCAGGGTAGTGTTTAAATTTGTATTAGGTAATTTGAAATGTCGACTGAACAACCGGCTACCGGGGTAAACTTCAGGGTCTCAGAGAAAATACAAGTACAGCAGGCCCACGCAATTATGTTACGTACGACTAGTTCCTTCCAAATCCTTTCCCAATTCAAGCCACACCAATCATCCTAACACGATGTTTTACAGTGTTAGTTACTGAAAGTGTCGTAAAACAGACCACACAGGAAATATCAACGGCGCAGCCAAGTACTTTCCGATAGATCTATTTGTTGAGCTCGCGGTAACGACCTTCCACGTAAATCGCACAGTCTCTGAAGTCTCATAGAACTTATCACTTCGACATTAATGTCTTTTAAACTTTTGGCTTTTCTCAGACTCCCTTCTTACGTATAGCACGTTCTGAGGCGAGACTTCTTTATGTTAGAGCCAGAATACACTATGATCTTGCTGACATCAAGCCACATTATGTAGTTTCAGCAGGAATTACAGTATGTAATTTGTTTGCCCTCATGTATAATTCATAACACATTAACCCTTTAAAAGATGAAAATTAATCTTACTTGGTGTTCTTTACTTTCAGAATATCATACGCTTTTAACGTGCACGCGTAAATGTAATTCCGTTTACGACCACATGAAAAGCGCAGCGTTTTCTGCACCAGGTTTTTACGAAAACTCCAAAATGCTAAATAGCATTTTCTTAAAATTTCTTATATAAAATTTTAACTGTATTACATAATAAATGTGGGAGTTTCGGAGAGAATTTTATTCACGTCCCTAAGCAAAGTGCAGGCACGCGGTAGCGCAGTTGGTTGAGGTATTGCGCTACAAGACTCAAGGTCGCGGGTTCGATTGGGATTTTTCATTGACTTAATACTTCCGGCCACACTATGACCCTAGGGTCAACTCAGCTGCTAACAGAAAAGAATACCAGGGGTTTCTGCTGAAGGGTAAAGGCGGCCAGTACGTAGGGCTCACAATCTTGCCACCTTATGTACCAACTTCTAGAAATTCTGGGAGACTCAACCTTCTGGAGCCCTAAGGGATAGGTTGAGCTTCACCCTAAGTAAAGTATGGTTTCCAGAGGCCTATTTTTACGAAAGCGATAGAAATTTAATAAATTTTTTGGACATCACCTGACCAAGTTTTTTCTCCCCAAGTCCTAAGAAAACTAATGAATATATGGAAAAAAAATCCCTCACGCTCTTATGTATAGATCCAGCTACAGAGCCTTTCATAGAACTCACATTTCGCCAATGGCAATAAGTGGAGTCACAGGGCACCAGTCTTCTTCTCATGATAATGCTTGTTCTTCCTAAACTTTAAATGTAAGTTAATGTATTTGTTAGTGGAAGCCTGTGTGGAAATTTAGAAATACGAGTAACTTTTATTCTTTCTAAATTTTAACTATAATTTAATTTTACAATATCTCACAGCGTAAACATTTAAATGTTACGCCTGCACGCCTATATTTTGTCTTAAAATATTTTTCCTTCACTTATACCATATACCTCGTTGAGATCGACTCTCATTTATAACGACACAATTTATTCGGTCCCTGTCATGACGTTACAACCGAATTCGACTCTATCTACGACAGGGATGGAAATAATGATACAGTATACCTAGCCTTATGACCAATAATGAAATTATTCACATCCCTAAAAAGTTAGTAACTGAAATACCGCAAATTTACAAAAACGTGTTGCAGAAAAAGGTTTTCACTGCATTTTAAAATAAACACCATGACCATTTTCTCGGCACACAAGGTGCTATAAAGGTGCTGTTCAACTTAGTCTAACACGTCTCAATATGTGAAAAATGCATACAATCGAATGTTTCCACATTGGAAAGAACAGATCAAAGTATAAGCCATCTTGACGTGTACTTCTGAAGGGGCTTAACTACTAAAATTATAGCCTACACTTAGAGGAACATTACACACTTAACATAACCATAAAATCTATAGAATGCTTCATTTACAACCTGAAGAACTTGGTTCAGTACTTTGTCTCGCCATAAATCAGCAGTTTATTCTCCGACAATCTGCTTTACTGCATACTGAAGCTTAAAAGTGTTCAGACGTTATGTTGGTACCTTAAAGACTTAAATTTAGACCAACTCCGATTCTGCTATACGAAGTCTGTCGAATTAAAGTATCAAAGGCAGTTTATGAACAGTTATTGTTACAGTTTACTATCTATCATTGCTGCCTAGGACGACTTCATATCTGTATATCGCCAGTACACTACAGAGATTTTACGCTTATATGCCGCCAAAATAGACGTGACTATTAGCCATTACGTACACTACAGGGTGTCCATGAAAGAACTGACTATTTTACTTTTAAAATTTCCTTTATAGGATCCTTTAGTGATGTTGGTATATTTGCGTCAAGCAATATTATCCTCCCATCAAAGCCTGGGTCTTCCAAGTGGTCTCCTTCCCTCAGGCGTCTCCACCAAAACCTTGTCTGCACCTCCCCTGTGCCCCATACGTGTCACATGCCCTGCCCATCTCGTTATTCTTGATTTGACCGCACTAATAATATTTGGTGAGGAGTACAGGTCATAAAGCTGCACTCATTTCATACTGTCAAAACTGCTGTTAATCAAAAAACCCATTTCTGACCTGTAATAAGCCACATTCAATGTGGAATCCTCGTACACCCATGTAAGCAAGCTTGTGTGTAACGAATGGAAGGCTGGAGTGAACGTCATCACATCAGCTGCTTTGCAACTGGATTAGCCTTTTAAAGCCTAGCGGTAACTTTACATAAGACCAGATTTAACGTTAAAAAATTCTACATGGTGTCCACATTGCGTTTATGTGTTTTGTACAGATCTCAGAACAAACAGCAACTTTTGCCTTATAAAACATTACGAGATTGGTTTTTATAACCGAGGTGGAGAGTGTTTACAGCGCGGTACGCACTGAGTCCTTATATAAAACAGATACGCTTCGTCTTTAAAGGGTTAATATACGCTACAAAAGTCATAGATTTGGTGTGTTTCCTTTGTAGATCCTACCTGTGAAACAGTGGTAATCGTTTGGATTGAGTATCGGAACGTGCCTCCCTAGTAAAGCTGAAAGCAACGGAAAGTATAAAGTGGGAACAAAAAGTTGTGGAATGAAAGAAAGTAATATATTTGAATTTCGCCACCAAATTATAGTTTTTCCAATACAGGAAAAACCGGTTTTGTTATTTTAAATCGCTTGCAATTTATGAAACATTCAGCGATATGCAACTATTACAAAGGTCTGGGTATTGGGCGAATTCTTTGTCTCAGGATCAATTCCAATCGGAAGCTTAAATATTAGCTGTATTGAACCTTGGAGTATTGCCATTATAGTACGCGTGAGATAAAATGGCATGGAGAAGATGAAGCAACGTTGAAATTCGGTATGTCAGCGCATTCCAATTCACGCATGTCATAGCGTAGTGTGGCATAGCCTACTGCTTCCAATTTGTACTACGTCAGTTCGCTTTCCACCATGTTTAATCATCGTATGTAATGTTGTACTGACAGCACTACCCAATAAAATGTTATTAAAGCAATTAAATAAACAGAAGCCAGAAATTCTTGTTATATTGCAAATTCATCAGTACAGAGTGTTAACAAAAGGAATAAGCACAATCTGCATAGACCAACTGCCAACCTATGTTGTTTTCAGAAAACTACATTCTATTCTGGCATCAGAATTTTCAACATTTCACCACGCAGTTTCACAAATCTTAAGAAAGAAAACGCACAATTAAAATATCACTACGAGGATATTTAAATGCACACTCCTTTTACGCTGTAGATGAGTTTTTTTATGTGTAAAGATGACCCGTAATACTTAACAATAAGAATGTATAGAATGTTTATAATATTTTGCACTGTAAAATTCTGTGTATGTTTGTATGTTTATGACTTATTCCACATCCTATTTTCTTGTGACAAGCTTACGAATCCATGGTACGTACGTACGTATGAAACGAAACGAAACGAAACGAAACGGGCTATCGAATGGCTCATCAGTCACACCAACTGCATTTTAAGATAATTTAGACTATTCAGAAAATATGTAGAAGGGGGCAAATAAGGTCCAGTTTCCTGTCACTTTCCTGTTGGACTACTGAAATTAACGAGAAATCTCAAACAGCAGGACTTCAGACACAGAATACACATATAGCAGCTATATGGTGGGTTCTAGATGTTCATGCCAAAATTGAGTACTAAGTAAAAAGTCTGTATACGACATATGCGGATCAAAGTACAAGAGGATCACAATTATGAACAATTAGAGCACTCCTATACAACACAACGATAAGCAAAAACAACAACAGAAGTACATATCACGAATTCTCCACATATATATTCATGCAAAATCTAGTTGTTCCAAGTTATTTAACCCTTTAAAGACGAAGCGTAACTGTTTTATATCAGGACTCAGTGCGTACCGCGCTGTAAACAGTCTCCACTTCGGTTATAAAAACCAATCTCTTAATGTTTTATAAGGCAAAAGTTGCTGTTTGTTCTGAGATCCGTACAAAACACACAAACGCAATGTGGGCACCACGTAGAATTTTTTAATGTTAAACCTGGTGGTACGTAAAGTTACCGCTAGGCTTTAAAAGGTTAAAATGATAAATGTGTTATAGGACACCATGAGAACAGGTACGACGACCAGCACATAATTATATACATTTATATAATATATCTGATGTTGTAAACAGGTGAGAAGTAAACCCCTTTGATAAAGTATCACTTTCGTTTCGCAGTCCTGACCTCTTCTACCTACTCACAGCATGTGTCGAGGTAAATACAGGGATGCTAATTTTTTTCATAGTGTATGACAGGTTATCTGGCACAGGGGTACAATTGCCCGCAACTTAGTAATTTCCACTAATATTAATCGTTCTTCCTGAAGATTTCCCTGCAGGGCTGAAACATGTAGGAGAGTTTAATAAATTGATCTAAATGTTTGTTACATATACTATGTTCATTTCTTAATTAATAATAATCCAGACTGTAGTTTATCGTTTCGTTTCATTTGGTAGTCCTTACCTTTCCTACCTACTCACAGTAGGTGTCGAGGTTGTTTTATTTTCACTTGATCACACTCAGACACACACCACAGTCGGTAGGACTCCTCTGGACGAGGGATCGGCCCGTCGCAGAGACCTCTACCTGACAACACAAACACTATACTGCCCCCGGTGGGATTCGAACCCACGATCCCAGCAAGCGCTCGGCCGCAGACCAACGCCTTAGACCGCGCGGCCACTGGGATCGGCCGCGGCCATTGGGATCGGCGTAATTATGAGTAACGTACGTAAATATTTTAACATACTCTGAAGATATATATTAAGAGACCTGATAGGGACATAATAAATCAAGCCGAAACATGTGGCCATGATCTCGAGCCTCCGTCGTTTACAAACCGTGACTCTAAGTGTTATAAAAGGTAAAGTTCGCCCTAGAATAGGCCGTGCACGCCCAGACGGGGAGACGACGTGTAGCGCTACTCTTTCTATAACCACGGCGCTAGATGGGGATGGGTGGTCAGCGCCACGCCCCAGCCGCTTTACCCCCGGGAAACAGACCCTGCACAAATTATAGAGGAGGCTGGTGGGCCCCAGGGCCGGTCTGGACGGGTGCGGAATAACACACTCCACCGGGATTCGATCCCCGGACCGTCCAGGACGTAGCGAGTCGCTATACCAACTACGCTATCCTGGCCCACACTCTAAATGTTATACAGTGTCTAAATTAAGAAATTCGGCTGTCCGACAGCGCACTTCATTCTACAACTGCATAGAAATTTGGAAGCAAATGTGAAACCAGCTGACATTTTATGCTGAGATATTCCATACAAGATAACGTCTTAACTTCCCACGTTTTACAGAAATTATGAACGAACAAGACTCAAATCTGCTGACGAATTCAAGTGAACTTCCCTCTTAAACTCCACATTATTATGGATACATGTAATTGGCTCTTATATTCATTCCCTGGTCAGAAACTAAGCGGAATCTAATTTTCGAGAACGATTTCCAGATAGCTCATCCGTTTCAAGACTGATTTTGAACAAAGCAAAGCACAGTGAAACCGGTTCGACCATGCGGAATGGAATTCTCGCAGACTCCCAATTTCAAAAGGAAGCCACCCATGGTGCAGAAATGGATAGAGCTTTGATTCTAGAGGAGTCTATTATTACATGAAGAAAAGCTCGTCCTTTATTTACGATGACGTAGAGAACAGTAAGGTGTTCATAAACTATTCCCAGTCCAGTAAGATATATGGTTTCCAATGACGTAACTGGTTATGGAGCAGGTAGTGTCTTCTCTCAAGTTTGCTTGAAGTTGACCGATTCACCCATGAAACGCGCATAGTTCCAAAGTAACTCTCTAAGCAAAGCAATATGATTGAAACAAGCAACGTTGTCACTGCTGAAGAAAATGTTAATTTAAACTACGTTAGAAAAAGAGTAAGGAAGACCCAAAACTCAGCTACATACAATGCACGTTTCTATGCATCAGTTTTCCTCTACATAGGTAAGGATGTCGCCGATCCCAGTGGCTGTGCGGTCTAAGGCATAGGTCTGCGGCCGAGCGCTTGCTGGGATCGTGGGTTCGAAACCCACCGGGGCCATGGATGTATATATCTTGTGAGTGTTGTGTGTTGTCAGGTAGAGAGGTCTCTGCGACGGGCCGATCGCTCGTCCAGAGGAGTCCTACCGACTGTAGTGTGTGTCTCAGTGTGATCAAATGAAATAAAAACAACCTCGACACCTACTGTGAGTAGGTAGAAGAGGTAGGGACTAAAAATCGAATGTCAGAATATCGCGTCCGGAGATTTTAATTACGCCAAGCGACTGTTTTAATTACTGATAAATTGTAATATGTAAGATGTGTGTGTGTGTGTGTGTGTGTCTTGTTATATTCATTTTTGTTACAAGTTACTGGAAATGCCACACACACACCTACCCACCCTACATCCGCTTCTTAGGAAACTTCGTCACGTACCCCTTTGTTTTAAAACTCACCCCTAAGGGTTGAATGATTTAATTATCCTGTTCTTGACACAGAAGCCACGCGTTCAGACGCAGTACCTTATACCCATATTTGGTAATGCTTGGGGTTCTGACAACGCCCTATGACGTAATTTGCCCCAAAGATTTTGATGCTATATAAGCATGAGGTTTGTAGGCGTCTGGGAAACATTCTGGTCATCACTTGCTGCAGGAATCTCTGCCTGAATTCGCTCCAAAATTTCTTTGTGTCACAAGTCTCGCTAAGAGCTCAAGTTTTAAATATTTCACAGTGTGTTATTTCATTTATCACCCACAGCGCACTTTATGCGTCACTTTCCTTGTAATCATCGATCACCTGAACCTACAATAAACCAGGTATTCTGCACCTCAAGGGTTGTGATTGGTGTTGTGAATATCAATTCTTAAGTGTCCAGAACGAGCCGTGTAACAGTTTCCATCTGTAAGCAGCCTCTCGGTCAACACCGGCGTACCTAATTTCGACCATTACACTCGGGATATAACAAGTAGCCTGTAGGAAAGGCGTACATAAAACACGGGTGAAAGTGCAACCATCCAGAACTCGGTAACGAAAGGAAATCTAACCGCTTTAAAAGATGCATACTTTTCTTCTTTGACTTCAAGATACCTAAGACTCAAACCAACCACATTTTGAACTCTCTGAATATGAGTCTGCCTCAGATATAGTCTACCGTAAAGGCCCATTACTTTTCGTTTGTAAGATTGTTACGTGGGAATTAAAGGCGCATTTATGAATTTTGTGACACAGCCTTTCAGAAACTGAATTTGTTTCCTTCTTCAGGAAAACTTTTTGGAGGCAACTAGGCAGTTTGGTCAATTAATTTTGACTTACATTTCAGAGCACAGAAAGATTCTACATGTTTAAACCTAATTTAAAACTACACGCTCTGTTTGTTTTAATTAAAAATGTGGAATGAGAATGCTTAATATGTAACAAAGACGCACGGTTTTATAAACATTAAATGTCGATTCGACAATTATTTAACAAAAAACCAACAAGACTGGACAAAGCGTTGACAAAACAAAACTACTTATTTGCACTATTGTCACGATACATGCGAAATGTTGAAGAATGTGAATAGATTTTAATTCGAAACTTTGGCATTCTCTGACTCACGTTCTGGTACACTGACCAGTTGTCATATTCTGGACGAAAAGCGCAGCTTTGAACACACACCCAAAAAAGTAAGTAAGTAAGTAAGTAAGTAAGTAAGTAAGTAAGTCTTAACCCTACTGTCTGAATTTTTAAAACTTCAGGGTTTGATACCACGTAGGCTACTTGCTGATACCTACCTTGCAAAATACCCTTCGTGATTCCCTTCCGCCCCCCCCCCCCCCGCGGGGCATATAGCTGCACCAGCAGCAGGCCTACCTGTAATTACCGCGTTACCACTTCCCATCAATCCATCACTCACAATTCTAACCTTTGCGGAGCTAGCTAAGCATGAGAGAGGAAGGCCACACAAACATCCCGAAACAAAGGGTCACTGTGTAACAAAGAGTGAAGCGGATCCAAGAGCAAGAATATTGAAAACAGGAAACTTCCTCATATAGCATTTGGAATAGTTAATGAAACAGACACACATAGCAACAGATCCGTATCTTTGCAAAGTTTTGTTTTTATAAAACCCCACCACAAATTTCAAACCATTGCCATCAGCATGTTTCGAGGATCGACATGGTAATAATTTACATCTTTGTATTTTTTAGGAAAAGTTATACACTGGCTAACAGTAATATTTAAGAAAATATTCAGGAATCTCTACATCACGTTTTCCACTATATATGTGTTCAAAAACAGCAGTTGGCACAGCAGTATTCATTAATTAACATATTAGTATCCACCCACATATTTTGGCCCTTTACTAAGCAATACTAAACCTAACATAAATTATGTCAGGCAAGATGTATGGATTGCAACATTATTATTTCTTAAAACATGCGACAACTCAGTTTTATCGCCGTATTTACTCCATTTCTTACAATTATGAAGATATGTTAAAAGACATTTCCTGTGCCTTTTAAGAATAATCAGTAAAAGTTATAAGTAATTTTTACATACGTGGACATATGTATCTCCACCAACATAGATGTTCAAAATATTGTACTTAGTTAAGTAAGTTTATTACAGTTCGCTTACAAAAAGTTTCGTTTCGTAGTCCTTACCTCTTCTACCTACTCACAGTAGGTGTCGAGGTCGTTTATTTTCACTTGATCACACTCAGACACACACCACAGTTGGTAGGACTCCTCTGGACGAGGGATCGGCCCGTCTCAGAGACTTCTGCCTGACAACACACAACACTCACAAGATACACACATCCATGCCTCCGGTGGGATTCGAACCTACGATCCCACCTGGCGCTCAGCCGCAGACCTACGCCTTAGACCGCGCGGCCACTGGGATCGGCTCGGTTACAAACAGTCAGCGCTGTAACTGGTACAGTCTCCTAAAGGCAGATCATATTAGCCTGAACATGGCTCAGTAAAGCGACCACACATTTAGCTAAATATTAATAATTTAATTAGCAAATAAATATTGTCATGAGATCTTGTAACATTTATTTAGTAAGTATTAATAATTAACAAAGGAACGTGCCAATTAGGAAGTCATATTTCCTACATTTTTTAATACACGTAACAGGATTAAAATTAGCCAAATGATCTAAATTTTACATCTCCAACTTTAGATGTGAGCGATGATAATTAGATGTGCCATCGATTTCGCTGAGTTCGTTAAGAGTGAATGTCGATTAAATTGGATTCTTCGCTAGCAAACAAGTCGGTTTCTTTACTTACATTACTGCACTCCTCTCACTCACTGCCACCACCCCCCTCCCCCTGCTGGTGCCATACTTCCCGTCACGTGCTACACAGCAGCCATGATGAAAAATAGGACAGCGGATATCGACTGCACTTTATTTCGCTGAAACCAGCCACAGAGAGCACGTAGATTACGAGAAGTGTTTAAATGGTTTAAACATTCGCGTTGTAATCTCTGTCAGTCAGTTCTCCATTTAGCATTTATTTTCGGACAGAAATTCATGCATCTGTCTACCATTAACCCTTTAAAGACGAAGCGTATCTGTTTTATATAAGGACTCAGTGCGTACCGCGCTGTAAACACTCTCCACTTCGGTTATAAAAACCAATCTCTTAATGTTTTATAAGGCAAAAGTTGCTGTTTGTTCTGAGATCCGTACAAAACACATAAACGCAATGTGGGCACCACGTAGAATTTTTTAATGTTAAACCTGGTCGTATGTAAGGTTACCGCTAGGCTTTAAAAGGTTAAACAGGCAGAAACGTTGTAGACAAACTTACAATACTTACTATAGAAGGATAATATTAGTTACTGTCACATAAGACAAAAGTACATGCAGATCGGAATATAGAGTACATGATACAACCAATTACAATTCTCATATTCCTGACAATTACGTGCATTGCACCGTTCTTTGAAATGCATTAAGTTCAGTCACTACGTACTATGCAAGATTTCGATTCCACAGGGTCCAGCATTATCACATTACTGAATTTTATACCTCACATACGTACAAACTATGATTGTCGCTATGCAAGCATGCATGGTTTAATGCATAAAGCCATCTAATTAGTGTTTAGAAAACTTATAATCGTGCCGTTACATGTCAGTTAATGAAAAACAATCTCATTCAGAATGCAAATTTAACAGAAATTTCAAACACTTTTCTTTTTAATAAAATAATTGCCTTGTCGAAATCATTATGTTCTTAATCATCCTGATCAAAATAATTCATTAATTAAGATAACCAGAAGTTTGAATTAACTCCTTCGGACTGAGTCTCAATCTCTAAAATTGCGGAAAGAAAACTAATAGCACGAGATCTGCACTCTTCTGGGTTATTACACAGCGTCGAGTGGCAATCCTTTACCGACGTTTCGGGACAACGAACATATCGGTCCCATCTTCAACGGTTAAGACGTCCAAGAAGGAAATGGCACCGATACGTTGTCCCGAAACGTCGGTAAAGGATTGCCACTCGACGCTGCGTAACATACCAGAACAGCGCAGACCTCATCAGTTTAATATCATATTTCAGACACAAATTCAGACTGACTGACTACTTTAAAGCGGCCATTCACGAAATCCCTGTCGTTTTTTGTGCTTTCTGTCCACAATTTTGGTTCATGAGTTGTATCATCAGTCATAATATTAATAGGGAATAAAAACACAATAATTTATGCATATCAAAGGTTCCAGTGCAAGTCAAATGTAATCAAAACACCCCAACACTTTCCTGAATATCTTGTATCACGTAAGTCCAACACCACTGCTTTGCAATGTAAAGCAGACCTACCTACACTCAGCTTTTAATGTGTAATTTTGTTATTTACACATCCATAACCCCAATTTCCAACATTTTATTAAATTTACCTATTTCCATCATATTTGCTTTACATTATCTTTGATGATTCTAAGTAAAAGCGAAACAGAACTGAACTAATCAAGCAAACTGGAGCCTGTTGATTTGGTTACTGCGTAACTTTTCATTAAAGACCCCTGCTAACGAGATCACTAGCATCTGCAGCAAACCCTTTGGCTAGTATGTGTACACATATATATAAGGGATGGGACAAGGATGCATCAATTAGATATAATTTATCGGACGGCACGTGTAGAAATCCTGCTTCATATTCGACGAGCCTTGGGTCCAAAATAACGCCTAAAATCGGTCATCCTGATTGAGGGTTTAGTAGTTTTCCTCAGTTCGTCCAGGAAAATAGAATAGTACGTCACTTTAAGACAAGAGGATTTCATTCCACATAATTGGCCTTTGGTTTTTCATTAAGTATCCAAAAATTAGGCATTATATACGAGCTACTGAAAAGTATTACACAGTCGAGAAATAAGTATATTGGTTAAGCGCCACATTATGACTATTACTGTCTTATTACCAATTATTAAACCTGAAATAACTAAGAAAATGGCCTAAATTCTATATTCCATCAAAGATTTTTATATACTAATTACCCATTAAGTATTTAACGGGAAATTTACAACGGTAGAGACTGCAACATATTTTACCCTGACGCGTAAGTGATTAAGGTTCCAGTTTCCACAGTTCATGTCTCTTCGGCGCCGTGCGTTCACTGTTCATCCCTCCATAGTACCAGTACGAAGTTTCCGGCTTTAAAAACACGAACAGCGGATATCACCTGCAATCGTGTATGTGATGGGTACGCAGTTGCTCACGTTACTGAACAATGCCCACCAGCAAAGAGACTGTGAAAGTGCGAGGTTTTGTTGTAACTCATTATTATGTCTCCTAACCCCTCCTACATATTCCATCTTATTCAAATCGACTGCTTTAAAACAGAATACTTTTTGAATATATTTGGTTGTTGTGGAGTCACGGCAATTGCCAGTAAAGGTAAAGTTTTCCCTGTTCACGCCATAAGGCACGCAGGGGGAGTAAAGGTAGAGTTCCACTCATTTTTAACTTCGGTACTAGATGGAGAGGAGTGGTTAACTTTACGCCCCGGCCGCCTTGCCCCCAAAGAGAGAACCCCGGTACCCATTGCATAGTCGGCTGGATGGGAAGAGAACATACATTGAAAATGCGGGGTTTTTGGGGTTCTGCTGCGATATAGATGAATCTGGGCTCTAGTGGGACATTATGCTGAGTAGAATGGTAATTCTATACGGACGTTTAGGGACAACCTGTCGGTCCCATCTTCAATGGTCTTGTACTTCTTGACACTTGAAAATGGGACCAATGCGTTGTTCCTAAACGTCGTTACAGAATTACCACTCTACACTGCCTAATATCCCAAAAAAGCGCAAATCTCTTTTACCTTGAAATTTTACTGCTCTATTCTTTTGACAGTTTATCTCCAAAGTTACTTAGAAAGAGTAAACCGCTTTGTTACTACTGACAACAGACTTCGTTAAGATGTAGTACGACTACTGTTAAGACACAGTCACCCACTGCAAAGAACATGAATCTACGAACGCCACTAGCGTAATAACTTTTCTTAACAACTTCTCCCACGCAAACTATAGTCTATGGATGTCGACGGTGTAAGCTCTAAAAATAAGATTTACACTGTCACATATCGGCGTGTTGGCAAGCACCGTCTCAGTACTTCGGGAATTTGTGAAATCTCAAATAAGTTAAAAATTCCTCCACGATCTGTTATTTATTTCCTACGTACAACAAACCCTAAGGCACGCAGTCTATTCGAGTCACTTATACGAGGTTCCCGAAGAGAAAAAAAAAGCTAGTTTTATCTGCAATTCTTGAAAAATATCTCTTAAAATTTTATCTTCAAGAACAACTGTCCCTTTACATGTCCTAAAATTATATTGCTCATTCCTGCCCTTTAAAGCCAATGAAACAGCCCGTACACTTGGTTGGATTATTCTGCACATAACATGAAAAGAACTACCCGTTGACATAAAGTAGAATGCCTTCAACTGAACACTGCGAATTTTTGTACGAACTTTGTTCTAATTATATTGCAACCGGTAAATCTTCTGCTGTTCTGAATTGTTTCTAAGATGGGCCTACTTGCTGTAGACGTTCCATCAGGTTTAGATACAAAGATACCCAGAAGCGACACCGGCACCATTACACGATTACACATTTCCTTATGCGAACCGAAGTGGAAGTGGTCAAGAGTTGGAAGCGAATGTTATGATCCGTAACTTTCCAGTGTTGAAAGTACTAAATTTATACTAAATCTACATTCAGTCGACACACATATCTGAGTATAAAACGAGTTATGTAAAACTTTGTTTCACTCAGTAAACACAGGGCATAGGCTGTAGCTGTAAGACTTGGGGTTATCAAGACAATTAACCCTTTAAAGACGGAACGTATCGGTTTTAGATAAGGACTCAGTGCGTACCGCGCTGTAAACACTCTCCACTTCGGTTATAAAAACCAATCTCTTAATGTTTTGTAAGGCAGAAGTTGCTGTGTGTTCTGAGATCCGTACAAAACACAAAAACGCAATGTGGGCACCACGTAGAATTTTTTAATGTTAAACCCGGTCGTATGTAAAGTTACCGCTAGGCTTTAAAAGGTTAATATACACACTGTGGGAAATTCGTTTCGTCTGGGATGTTAGGCCGTATCGACTTCAGTTCCTACCACCTACTCTTCTTCGACTCTGAAGAAAAGAGTAATTGGAACTTCAAAGGCCGTACAGCACATCATCAATTTTCAAAGCATATTCAAATATGAAAAGACACTCACTACATGTTTCGGCACGTATTGTGCCATCTTCAGGTGTGACTATTAAGGAACCATTTCACACAGATCGCTACTACTGTAACAGCGACCTGTATGAAATGGTTATTTAATAGTCACACCGGAAGATGGCACAATACGTGCCGAAACATGTAGTGCGTATCTTTCAATATTTGAATATACTCTGAAAATTGGCGTTGTGCTGTATGATTTTTTTTAAGTTTCCATTACTGTATCGTCAATGCACAACGGGATGGCCACATTAAAATTGCTGAGGAAAACAGCATGACGATCCTTCCAAGCTTGAGGTAACCACCTGCCAGTCGACAAGGTACAAATAGGCTTAAATCTTCAGCAGTACCTACAGGAGACTCTCCAATCTCTCGCCCATATCATGGTCTTTTATGCTATGACACCGTCTATTCTGGTAGGCAACCTAACCTAAACATTGTCAGTATGTTCCTAACAAATTTTGACACACGCCTACCAGACTGCACGGCGTCATAACACAGAAAGTCACAATAGTAATAGAGTCACAGTGTTGTAAAAGAGGGTGAAGACGGGAATATGTGGACCTCAGACAATGTAATAGAAGAGTGAAGGAAAATGCATAAAAAGTAATTCCGCATGTTATACTTATCACCGAATACGGTTACGGTGATAGAATTACTGAGAACGGAATATGCATGTAGCAAACATAAGAGGGATAGCAAATGCACATCGATACAGAATTTTACAGGGAAAACCTAGATGGAAGAAAACATTCGAGGGATGTAGACGCAAATGGAACTCTTAATATTAAGATTTAACTTATAAAAACAGTGTGTGGGGGTACAAATTAAATGAAGTTCACACACGATTGTGTTACCTGGCGAGCGCCCGACAATATTACAATGAACAATGCGGTTTAATGAAAGCTGAAGACCTGCTAACCAAAGCGAACTAGGAGGATGGCCTGTCTCATCCACGGTGTTAGGTACGTGATTATCTCACTCACTGAACAAGGATGCCATAGTGTTTGTGCTTGGAACTGGAATTTATTTACTTCTTTACGAAGACAATATACATGTCCACCTGAGGCCTCAAATACAGGCACTGTATCAAAATAACAGACTCATGCACAAAGAGGTTTCAGAACATATTTTGCTGCTAAACAAAGGACAAGACTCTCTTTTAGACAGTCTTACTGTAACACATACGTATACACGCATATTTACTCAACTAAATCAGAAACAAATCAAGTAAGTAGCCCAAAGTATAGGTATATATGACAAACGAAAGCACACAGGCAAGATTAGGGCCGTATAGGTCTGCTTATGTTCTTCACCCCTGCATTGAGATGTGTTCCCCCATACGGTTTCCTACACTCACAAAACTGGTTAACTCAGAAATCTGCGTGCCAACAGAAGAAACAGTAGGATTCTACTGTGGTTAAAGGCTAAAGTACAAATATTTACTGAAACGCAGGCAAGGTTATTAAAAGGTTCTAAAGGCAACGAACATGTTTTACCTCACGGCATTAGAGATTCCCTTCCTTTACTAAAGCAATACCGCCTGACGCGTTACAGGATTCTCACATTCAATCCCATGTTAAACCATCCGCCACGGCTAACTTCACACACAACTTTCGACTGTTTCCATTCGAATCTCCATAATGCAGTTACAAAGTTTCTGGCTTGTAATGTGATTTAGCTTTCTCTTTGTATGCATGCTGAAGATTTTCATTTTTGAAGTTACAAGTCTGATGCATAATACATTTTGATACTTTGCTTGACAGCATTCTGTGACATTCAAATTGCGTTAAACGTTGGAATTTGTACCTGAACGACATTTGTAATCGTGCCCTGCGATTTATATTACCCGTTAAATTTACTGATGCGATATGTGTTATAAATTACGAAGAACTATTAAATAGATGTGCTTCAGTTACGGAACAAACGAAGTCCGAAGTTTAAGGCTTCCACCCGAAAATATACACCTATCTACAAATCTGTAAAAAAACTATACTTACTGTTACAGGTTTTCATTTCCGTATGTTATCATACTGTATCTCTATCCTTTCATGTCCTCTAAATTCCTCTTACCATTCTTAAGGAAATAATTCTATCAATTCTTTAAAATATAAAATTTCCGTGATTTCAGGCTTCCGCCGCGATATTGATGAGATTATGCGTTCTTCTGGGGTATTACGCAGTGTCGAATGGTAATCCTTTACTGACGTTTCGGGACAACGTATCGGTCCCATTTCAAGGCTCAAGAAGTCCAAGAAGAAAAAAAACCGGTAAAGGATTACCATTCGACGTTGCGTAATGCCCTAGAACAGTGCATACCTCATACAAAATTTGGTCCGTAACAGAGTGTTTTCTGAACCCTAAAGTTCTATTTTTCCACCGCGGATGATGCCAGTTCCTCTCCATAACGTACTCATCATAGCGCTGTCATACAGACACTGAAGTCAAACACGAGTTACGTATCTTTTACAGCTGGTTATTTCCCACCTTTCTTCTACGGAATAACCCTTAAAAATAATATTTCATCGCCCTTGGGGAACGTACTTAAGGAAACGTTTACAGGCCAGAAAAAATTATAGCGGTGAGCTTACATCAATTTACTGCATAATCACTGTCAAGGAAAATTTATGCTTTAAGAGCTGCTTCAAGAGCAAGTCAGGTTACAGTGTTAGAAAAGAAAGACGCGTCATCCCTGTCTTTAGATGGATATTTAGAATATTTCATTGTATTTCAAAATTCCATAATTTCTAAGTTTCTTTCCACAATTCTTCGCGGAAGCCCTAACGATGTACTGAGGAACCCTGGCTGGGACACGATGTTTCAGAGCGTTACAATTAAAAGTACACCTCAGGCCTTAACGACTAAGGGTCACTAGAAGTGTCCCAATGAGAAGACTGTGACCAAGAATCGACTAGTGACTTCTACGACTGCCCCATAACCCTCTTTTCTAATTACGTTTTATCGTTACACGTATTTTGGGGAATTCAGTTCTTCTAGGTCGTTACGCTGCCTAGCAGAGTTACTAACCCCGACGTTTCGACGAACATACCACCTTCAGTTTCGAGAATGAATGCGTTCCAGGACACGACTCTTGAATATTAAAGCTGTATGTTCTTTCGGAAGGTCAGAAAACCTGAATCCTCAAAACAAACGTCGTAGAAACCTCAAAATTCCCACAGACATGTTTTATTTTCTTTCTTGTCTTCGTCTGTTTCAGAGTTATAAGTATTAGCCAATAGAGAACTCAGGGAATCAAAGAAGCAATAACGGGCCAAAAGATTACTGAATCTTCCTTCAGTCTCACGTGTCAACGGGTGACTATAACAACTATTGGATGACCTAATGACATTGGCCCTACAAATTTCTACATAGCTTCAGAATACAACTATTTATTGAAACAACAAATTCCTATTTCGAAATGGTTTAATAATTTAGGATGATCATAACAGGCAGTTTGAAAAGGGCGTAAGAAGGGAATATGGTCAACTTCAATAGTATAAATTTTAAACGATCCAGAACCGTGCATTGAACAGTTAGCTATGGTGACTAAAATCAATAAAGCCACACATATTTGTGCATTTATTGATCGTAGTCACCATATTAACCCCTTAAAGTCGAAGCGTACCTGTTTTATATAAGGACTCAGTGCGTACCGCGCTGTAAACACTCTCCACTTCGGTTATAAAAACCGGTCTCTTAATGTTTTATATGGCAAAAGTTGCCGTTTGTTCTGAGATCCGTACAAAACACATAAACGCAATGTGGGCACCAGGTAGAATTTTTTAATGTTAAACCTGGTCGTATGTAAAGTTACCGCCAGGCTTTAAAAGGTTAAAATACTATGTTCACATTTTACATCACTTTTTCAGCATTTACAATCCAAATTTTCAGAGACCTTAGGTATTAGAGCATTTTTATTGTGTAAAAGACGTCTTACGGTCGATGATAAAACCTGGTATTAGGTTTACAAGTCGCGGTAATGCCTAACAAATTTCTAATTGTGTGACAACAATCCATTCTTTTCGGCTCTCTCCGCTTCATCGGAAAAACGAAAACGCTTGAAAAGTACCCACTCAACCAAACTGCCAGAAGTCTGAAACACGTAATGCACCATATATGAGGTCCTCATTTCTTGTCGTCAACCCCTGCTTTATAACCAAAATGAAGTTTGTAAGATATTTCGACAACAGGAGTAAAACTTCGCATTTAAGAACTTAAAAATAACATCCACACATGTAACGGACATTGTGTAGATGGCTGACAAATGTTCTTCGCTGCATTTAACATGAAAGGATATGAACGCAGGTAAAGAAACATTTACGACAGGTTAGCAGTTAAAGAAACACGAATACACTACGGTAGGTTCACTGGACGAAACCTAGTTAGTAACTGACAAAAGAAAGACAAAATATAAAACTGAACAAATGTGGAAATTTAACACTGTTAAATCCGTGCATTGTCGTGGTACTAATTGTTGTATAAAAACCAACAAAATGCACGCTACACTGTTTCTTATTATGCACAATGAAAGGGTAAAAATCTATTTACAGCGCACTCAGTTGGTTTTTAATATAACAATTAGTACATGCGGAAATATCTTAAAAATGAGCAGGTAAGCAATGACACTCAGGCCTTTAGACAGCACAACACCACTCGCCAGGCCCTTTCACCCTTCCTATTCCAAATAATATAAATTTGTGTGCAAAATAAAAACAACGAGCCAAATAAATAGAGTAGAATTCCGTTATAACGTCATGAAAGAGACTGAATATTTTGTGTCGTTATAAAAGAGTGTCGTTATAACCAAGGAGTGTAACTTTATGGTTAAAAGAGAGGAATTAATTGCAAGCACAGAATATTTGACACTATAAGCGAGGTGTCGTATAAACCGATGTCGTTATAACCGGGTTAGATTGTGTTATGTTTTTACTTTCGTTTTAAGCACGCGCGTCACAACGCACATAGATAACCTAAAATAGTGCCTGTTAAGTCCTTGTTACACAAAGACTATTAGTTAGTCAGACCGGCCAACTACTACTTTCTTAACTGTTAAGCCTCCAGTGCAAGACACTTGGATATGATTTTACAGCAGATGGGTCGGACAAATGCCGCCAGCAGACTGAAATGCAGAGAGAGGACACAATTATACCATTATGTGGGGTAGTGAAACTGTGTGAAATCTCGCATATAGCGAGGAATTACTTCCACCAAGAGGTCGCTCGAAGGGCATTTGATGTGTCCAGCAGCTGCTGCCATCTCGAATAAGGATTTTGAAATCCTGACTGGAACAATGGTTTATCTTAGCAAAAGACCAAATTACTGCCACGAAAGAGAAAAGACTGGCCGACACTCTGCGGTTGTGGGCCTGAGTGCTCCTCAGAGAGAACGCCGAGTTATGTACAGCATTATGTCAGCTGCGTAACTGACAGCTGTATTAATTCAGAATGAGTGCAGTTATTGTTCGTACAGTACACAACAGCGAGACTCCAATTCGGAAAACAGTTTTAATATTCGTTCCTTTTTGACACTCGCTACACTTTAAAACTAAGGGTATGCTTACAACTGAACCGTCACATTGTACAGAATGAGACACTGTCAAAGAAACGAACAGAATATACTGTATAAAAGTAACATCCATTGTTAAACATAACTTATTTGTGGAACTGAAAATTTGAAGGAATATAAGATGAGCGGAACATACAGCTCGCGTGGGAGGAATGACAATTATGTAAGTGAGGAATCTGATATTCTCGGACATTACGTAGCATCACCAAATAACCTCGTCCCCAAATTTCGAATAAATTTAGGTCACTCATCTTCGAGTGTCTAGACGTCGGAAAATAGGAGTTCCACAGAACTCCCCGTCCTCTGTTTATTAAACACGCTACCATTCGACGCTCTACAGTATGGGATTCGAAATACGTCACCATGCAAAGCATGAATCAAGTACGTATAAGACCACCTTCTTCACTGCTTTAAATTTTACCCTCAAATTCACAACCTTTTAAAGGCGAAGCGTATCTGTTTTATATAAGGACTCAGTGCGTACCGCGCTGTAAACACTCTCCACTTCGGTTATAAAAGCCAATCTCTTAATGTTTTATAAGGCAAAAGTTGCTGTTTGTTCTGAGATCCGTACAAAACACATAAACGCAATGTGGGCACCACGTAGGATTTTTTAATGTTAAACCTGGTCGTACGTAAACTTATCGCTAGGCTTTAAAAGGTTAACATAAAATATTTCATAGTATGGCATGATCAAAATTTAAAGCGTAAAAATAAATTTGCCCCTGTCCACACCACGGAGGTATATAGGGGGAGTAAAGGCACAATTCCACTTACTCTTAACCTGAGAACTAGATGGACGTGAGTGGTCAATATCACTCCCCCGCTGCCTTACGCCACTGGAAAGGACGTGGGTACGAATTGACCAGGAGGATGAGTAGGGCCCCAAAGCTGGCCTGGACGTTTTGGAGAGGAGATAAATCTCTTGCCCCTACCGGAATTCGATCCCCGGGCCTTCCAGTACCTAGCGTTGTCTCTATACCGACTGCGATATCCCGGCTCACTGATGAAAATTCAAAAAGTTAAAGCTAAATGGAAGCAGGAATTCAGAGGCTGTGTCAATTTCTATTCGAAGAGTTAAATTAGTGTATTATTACGGCAATTTAAATTTATTTTTTAGAATATGTATCAGGCTACTGAAGTACCAATTTTATACTTAAGTTTCTAAAATGTAGACTCAGGGTTGCATACCTTGGGCATGTTTGTAATTTTTACTCACAATATTTTCACACAAAATATGTGGGTGCCATATTTATAGCCCCCCCCCCCCCTCCGTACCTAACTTTAATACACCTAGCAACAATTTATCTTCATCATATCAAAATATAAAGAAAATTTTGTAACTGCAGCTACGTTATTAATTTACATTGTACAAAAATGTTTCGTAAACAGATTTTTATCCCTTAGCAAAATCAATGACCATTCATTATTCCGTAACCCTAAACAAAGAGGCGTCAGTGTCGATCTGCCTCACATATTCACACGCATTATTATTACTTCTGATAGTAAGAAATTGAAAAAAAAATGGAATTTGGGTTTCCTCCAGTGTCATAAAATCCACACACAATGTCGTCAAAATTGGGTAACTTGTTCAAACGTTTTAGTTGGAAAACAAACACATGCTACTTTACGTTTCGTAACCTTTCATTTTTCTTTTAAAGGAATAAATGCAAATTTCAGAAACAGGGCTGAATTAAGGCTTTCGCTCTTCTTGAATGTTAGGCGACGTAGGTTGGCAGCTAGTCATCGAAGATTCGGGACAGCTTATCGATTCCATCTTCAACGGTCTTCTTGGATTACTTCACCCTTGAACATGGGAACAATAGAATGTCCCGAAAGGTCAGTAACCAGCTACCAACCTACCCCGCATAATATTCCGCAAGAACGAAGGCCTCCAACTATACCGCAGCGGAAAACTGAATTCTTACAAGTGTGAAATATATTAATGGCAACCTGAAACGTAAATCAAGAGACCGGTAAAGACAATATGCAGGCTGTATAAAATTAAGTGTCTTATTTTTTTGCGTTCTGTACAAAGGTTACAGAAAGCATGAAGCTTACTGTACAAAGTTTTCAATAATTTACAAGATTTCAATCAGAGGATTACAGCAAAACGACATTGCAGCAGTATCTAATTCTCTGTGCCAGTAGGACTAGGCGATACACGCAGCCCAATTATGGCAGGAACAGCACCAATTAAGGCGGAGAAATGAAATGCTCGATCGACGCTGCAAGAGGGATATTAGTACCTGCTTAGGTTGAAATTTAAGGCTGTAACTGAAGTTGGAAGCATATAAGCTCACCTAGGGACAGCCTTTAGTTTTCCAAGCGATTATGTGGTGTACTCACGGGAATCTGTTTAGTCCATACCTACAAGTTACAAGTTACTACTCAGGTGACACCGGATATACTAAGCACGTAAACAAAAATAAACACGAAACTCCGTCGGATAACAGTTTAGTAAAAATCAGATCACAGAACACAATGTGTCCTTGGCCTATATACTTCTTATTGCAAGTTAGGCATTTCACTCAGTATCACCAATGTTACCAGTCTTCGGTATTTTGTGTATTAAATTACGTTCTGGGGTGCCGCGGTGGCGCAGTTGGTTGAGGCACTGCGCTACAAACCGGCAGGTCGCGGGTTCGATTCCCGATGGTGTCAGTGGCATAATCCTTTCGGTCGCACTATGGCCCTGGGGTCGACTCAGCCTGTAACAGAAATGAGTACCAGGAATATTTCCTGGAGGGTAAACGCGGCCGTTGCGTATGGCTGGCAACCTGCCACCTTCATGTGCCGATTGTCTAGAAATCTGGGAGCCCCGACCTCCTGGAACCCTCAGGGCCTGTCCAGGCCTGTAATGGGACTGCTTTACCTTTAAATTACGTTCTATCGTACCTCTTTTCCCCGAATTCCATTCCGAAATGCGTACTCATAAGAAGAGATATATAATCTTCCTACTTTCTTTCCAGGGTGTGGAAAAGATCCCGTTTTATTCTCTTTCTGTAGGAGTTACTACAGATATTTCGGTATTGACATTTGCAGGTTTATATAAGTAACAGACCATCGACTAAATGTACAATGTATACCATTATATTCACTATTAATATTACTTCTTCCTACATGTTTCAACCCTGTTGGGTCATCTTCAGAGAGAACGGTTATTTACATATAAAACTGCCTCGATACAGTTAAATTGCACATGTGCAGCTGACCTCACGCCCTGAAAACACAGCGTAAGCAACTGTGAGACTAAACCAAGAAATTACTGCAACTAGAAACAATAGTCGAAGGTAAGACGAGGGTCGTCACTGAAAACTTTACATACCAGCAGTGAGCGACCGCGCACATGCCGAGGGCAGGAGACTAACTGTAAGCTCAGAGGCATATCAAATTTGGAGTTTTGTTTCTATACAGGACATCGCATTGTGTTTTAAAACTATTAACCAGAAAAGACCACCATCAAACACAACTATATTTTAAGGCCGCATATTTCGTGCTATGTTATGAAGAATTATAGTCAATTTATTAGACCAGCTACACAAACACGGTGTGCATTTAGGTGGTCCAATAAATCGACTATAATCCTAAAACTATATTTATTATGTAACAGTAAACTGTTACCACTGAGCTACATGTTCCGGCCCAAAAGGGTCATCAAAAGGCCTTGTGCAAAAACGTAAAAAAGAAGTAAAGATATAAACGTTACATAATCTATTTTCCTCTGTTATCTCACTTACAGAGCCTCTGCAATGTGAACTGTATTTATCATGAGAAAATTAACATTAGAAGAGCTTTAAAGACTTTGTAAGATCTCACATTAAAAATTATATGTAACATCTACATTTTTACTTCCCTTCTATGCTTTTATGAAAAGCCTGATAATAACCGAAACATGTAGCTCACTGGTAACAGTATATTGTTACGTCATAAATACAGCCGTGTTTGCAGCTACACATCCTATGTGTACTGGCACGTTTCATGCAACTGCGATTTCAGTCATTAAGTTTAGAGAGTGTGTGAGAATCAGTACTACCCGGTTAAAACGACATCGGTTTACGCGACACCCTGCCTATTGCGTTAGACATTCTGTGGTACTAATTAAGCCCTCACTGTTAATCATAATATTATACTACTCCGCAAGAACGACACTCGTTTATAACGATATAAAATATTCAGTCCCTTTAATGACGTTATAACCGAGTTCGACTGTATTGCCTAGACAGGGTCGGATGATGAACCGTAAGATACGTGGAACGAAACAGCCTTGAACTAACAGAAGTTAAATAGTCCGGGTTTTTTCCAGATAAACTTAAGAAAACAATAAGGATTCCAGTAAGGATAGCGGATATAAGGGCCGGAATTTTAATCTGGGTCCTCCAGATTACAAAGTAGAAGTGCTAACAGCTCGAATACGACGACTGGTTAAAGAAATAACAAAGTGCCTTGTATAGTAAGAGGTACTACAACTATTACTATTATTGTTATTATACTACTACTACTACTACTACTACTACTACTACTACTACCACCACTACTACTACTACTACTACTACTACTACTACTACTACTACTACTACAGTTGAAAAAGAAAATTTATTGCTCTGAAAATCCCCAGGCAGTGCCCCCACGTCCTTCCGGTAAAGGTGAGATGGTTGTAAAGGTGAGATGAAGGTATGTAAAAGTCAGATGGATGTAAAGGTGAGATGGATGTAAAGGTGAGATGGAGGTATGTAAAGAGTTGAATAGTGAATAAGATAAGACTAAGGGTAATGGACGGTTGGAGTCTGCTAAACAGAAAAGAAGTCAAGCATTTGGGCTGCATTTTGTGTTTGCTGGGCAGCATTATGAAGAAATTTTGATAAAATCTAGAGGGCTGCGTTTGTGCAGAAATTTTTAAATTAATCTTTTGGGACAGGTGAATAAGAAGCACGCAGTGAAACATGGATCCTGGGTACCAAATTTGCACTGCATGTTTCTCATGCAGCCCTGCCAAAAAAATAAATTCAATTTTGCCTGATAAAATAAGCCCTCCCAACTTTATCTAAATTTCGTCATACTGCTCAGTTGGTTGATAATACTTAGGGAAATTTGTAATTGCTTCTTATTGTAGCAATCATACCTTGTGAGCAAATGTAATTTTGTAACAGTAAACTGCGTTGTATTTACAGTAACCACTGATAGTTAATGGATTAAAACAAATTTTAAACGGGAAGAGAATTACAGACGAGGAATGAAGCTCCTGGAAGTTTTCTAATGACAAACGGCTGCCCCTTTGCCTGAGGATTAAGAGCTCTCTGGGTGTTCCATCCTTGCGATTCAATTTTCCTCTTTCCTATCCTTACACTTTCCCTTCTTCAAGACAGATTTGTGGAAGTAATCAACAGGGCTCTTGGCAGTGTTCGCTGATTGCCCGATTGGACGGAACTGCATCTGTCAGGTCATGCGAGGTTGTCTTGGACAGCTCATCTTAACCCCCACTATTCCCTCTTTTTTTGTAAACCTCAACACAGAATCAAAATGCTCTCTGATGTTTCTATGTGCGACAGTCTTCTGTTGGTCAACACAAAGTTGCCGGGTGTAATGTGCCCTGCAGGGACAGACCACACACCCTGACAGCGTGTGACCAATGCGAGAACGAAAGGCGGCCCAAATGAACTATTGCAGCACTTCGGAACAAGTGCTGTTAAGCGACATTACGTTGGTTAAGGTTAAAATAATCCTGTCTTATTTTAAGTTATAACTAGGATGCATACGGGCCTACACTACATGAAAACCAAAACGTGGCTACAACAAAGGCCAATAAACGTAAGTGCACTCGTAATACACCACCTGTGAATTAATTAATGCATTAATTAATGGTCAGGGTCTTGGTGGCGAAATCTGAGGAAAAGTGGCAACTTGGAAGATCTAGGCCTAGATGAGAAAATGTTACCCGTATAACGAATCTTACAACATTATTCGTCGTTTCGGAAGTGTAAAACACTTAGTAAATTAAGTTATCAGTAAATAAAAGGACCGGTAATGTAATTTTCTGCTTGGTAATGAACTCGTGCTGATCCCAGTGGGCGAGCGGTCTAAGGCCGCCCGCTTGCTGGGATTACGAATTCGAATCCCGCCGGAAGCATGGATATCTGTCTTTTGTGATTGTTGTGTGTTGTCAGGTAAAGGCCTCTGTGTCGGGCTGATCACTCGCCAAGAGGAGTCCTACCGAGCGTGGTGTGTCTCAGTGAGTGTAGTCGTGAAGCCTCGACAATGAGGCGGGCCTGGACCCTTGGGGGCTGCTGCGCCATGGGAAAAAATTAATAATTCGTGTGTCTTTCTTTTATTGACTGGTTGTTACAAACTCAATGCAACACACGCGTAAATTGTTATCATTCAGTACTCTGTTATTTACAGTACACACAGAATGCTAGTAACCACCTACTGGACTACACGGTGTGATACTCTAGATACCAACAAACGTCATAGCTGATACTTCTTCTTCTTCTTCTTCTTCTTCTTCTTCTTCTTCGTCGTCGTCTTCTTTTTCTTCTTCTTAGTCTTCTTCTTTTTCTTCTTCTTCTTTTTCTTCGTCTTCTTCGTCTTCTTTTTCTTCTTCTTCGTCTTCTTCGTCTTCTTTTTCTTCTTCCTCTTCTTCTTCTTCGTCTTCTTCTTCTTCTTCTTCTTCTTCTACTTCTTCTTCTTCTACTTCTTCCATTTTCACCCTCCGCGAATTAATCTCTGTCCTGCTCCTACCTCTCCCCTACCATTTGAGCGGTCTATTTTGACAATCTGTCTATATTGCTCAGACTTAAAACGAAGTGAATGTCATCTTTCATTCTGTTTAAGTAGGTTAAACGCTTTCTTCTGCAATCGTCTGATCCCCTGAAGTGACTAAGTCATTACACGTCCTTTTGTGAAATGACGACCCTCGTGAGAGTGCGTTACGTGATAAAGGCTGCCAGCTCAAAGCCTGTACGGCAGGGAGGGTTACAGCTTCCGCCAGTTTTGCCGCCTCTGCTATTGTGAAACAAATCCTTACCCCTGGGGACAAAGCATCCTTGCCACACACACATCTAACCCATGTTTAGAGAGCCTTTCTCCACAGTCATGTGTAGATCCGTTAAGTGCATAGACACGGGCACTTTAATTGGAATGTAATTATTCATCCCCCACAAGGGTCTTGGACAAGGATTATTTGCCTTAAATAGACACATTCGCACAATTTTGAATAGATATTCGCGGAAAGCCGACAAAGCAGTTACCATTGGCAAGGGGTTAAAACCCCTAAGCGTAACGGATTGCACAGATTCTTTGTCACCACCTTTATCAGTGGCGTCCAAGGTATTTCCAGCAGTGGGTCCAATTAATCAGAAATCTACCTGTATGTGTTCACTACCCATGAACTCATTACTGATAACAGTGGTGAATTACAACGTGATACTTACTCAAAGCAAGACAGGCAATGTGCATATAATGTAACAGTGTGGCGCGTTCGCATAACATTTGTCACCGTTGAAAAGCAGTGAGTATGACATATTCTGAGTGTGTGTCTGTAGCCTCTTATCCAGCATGCAATGCGTATGCAACGTACTATATTGATATATGTGGCCTGTCTGGCTGTACCGTATTTTTTTCACATTATCTCATAAACAGCACGATGTTCGGACAAATGTTTTGAAAATAAAACGCGTGTTTTGATTTTCTCTACACTTTCTGTCTGAAACACTTCTCACTGTAAGAAGAATTGCCCAAAATACTATCATAAATGTACATAGGTCTTCATTTAAAGTACCCATTACAGTCGTCAAGATTTTACCGAAACTTGAATTTTCTCGACCGATTTTCGACAAACATTTAAATTTCATGAAAATCTGCCCAGTAACAGCCGATTTGTTCCATACGTGCGGACAGACGGACAGACGAACAGACACGACGAAGCTAACAGTCACTTTTCGCATTTTGCGAATGTTTCTAAAAAGTAGCTTATATCAGTAATACAGATGTGGATAAGAAGACAGTTTAACCTTTTAAAGCCTAGCGGTAACTTTACATACCACCAGGTTTAACATTAAAAAATTCTACGTGGTGCCCACATTGCGTTTATGTGTTTTGTACGGATCTCAGAACAAACAGCAACTTTTGCCTTATAAAACATTAAGAGGCTGGTTTTTATAACCGAAGTGGAGAGTGTTTACAGCGCGGTACGCACTGAGTCCTTATATAAAACAGATACGCTTCGTCTTTAAAGGGTTAATCAAGCACATTTTTATAAAAGCTGAACAGTTTTAGGCCTCGTACCAGTCTCTGAACAATTTCGATCGAGTCCGTGAGAATATCTGATGGTGTTTAACACATTAAACCATTCGCTACTGACCTTCTACGTCATATGCGCTAGCTAATGAGGCACAAACTTGTTTGCTAGCAATCTCACGCTGGACGCATCCCGGGAGCAGGCAGGTGGCACGTTCCATGCCCCGGACCTACATTATTCAGTTCGAAAACGAAAGACAGGGCAACAACTTTCCTGTTGTTTGGCACAGATATGAAACTTCTCTTACTTCTAAGGATGGAAATAACCTACAAATAATCGAACACATAGTGTTAAGGATATATACGGACCTTAGACGAAATGAATCATTCAACGCAGTTTTACACAAAAAAGGATTCAACATTCTTTCTGAAAAAGTCGCCTTGTATTTTGTGGAAGTGTAATAAAAGTGGAATCGATGGACTGGACGTAGAGAAAGGATGAGGGAAAAAAGTAATCATACAAAATGTTTGTGTAAAACCATCTAGGGAAATGCATATTTGTAAGACCGAGAAGGAGACGGGGAATTATACCGTTAATCTCCATTTGGGAAAAACTGTAAGGACCAGAGACACATATAGGTGTCTCAAGATCGTGTAGAATTTTAGCGGCGTCAGACATCCCGGTTGTTACCATATTATTATATGCTGTACACCGTGCATATTACAATGACGATGGTGGCTTGACCACCGAAACATTAATTCAATACAATACACCATTGTGAATAGCGTGCATATTTGTTGGTTTGTCTTAATAATAACTACATTATTAGTTGGTTAATTAGTTACAGAGTTAAACTTACACACAAGAAGTGCCTGCCCTACGCACAACTTTTCTTTTTATTCAAATTTTTAAGTAACTTTGAATCATTTGTAAGCGTAAAGAATTCAGTCTCTGTAATTTCTCTTTTATTTCGAAGTAACAGTACGTTTCGGAAGTCACTTTTGCATGTACAACTGGCCTCTACTGGCCCTTCTCCAGTTATTTTATCCTTCCTCTTGAACTCTGTTCGCAACAACAATAATTTCTCTCCCGTACTGCCTGCTTCACCTACACTGCAGAATCATAATGTCTGGGAGCTGCCTTTATTTATACGAAACGCACACAAACATCAGCCGATTTATGATAAAGCACTACGGGTTAAAATTCATATCTTAACATTTTCCCATGCATTTCTGCTATCATTAATTGTGAAGTTAATCACCCTTTATGCCACTAAAATACTCCTTAACAACATTTCTATCTGCAGAAAATGATTCGGATTCTCTCGTTTCAGTAGGGAATCCCAGGAACAGGTGATGGGGACATGCTGTGAGTTTAGAGACAACAGCTGGCGAGCTAGTCTCGTGCGCGGGGGGGGGGGCGGCGGGGCGGGGATGCTGAGTTTTTGAAGCCATTCTTCTATAACGACACAAAAAGTAGTGCAAAATTGATGCCTTCCCACATCGTGTAAAGCACGAATTTCAAAAAAGAGCTTTCAATTTGGTACATTGGGAAGTTCCCACTGGATAAAATCAGAATGGGACACCTACAGCCTAGCCCTAACAGTATTACTTGGACACCCCAGGCTGAAATAGTTCCACGCCCCTTTTTTTTACCTCGCAGGATAAAAAACGCTTCCGTCATGATTTTTGTGGTGCTGTCAGGAAAGCCTTTGTGGTATTCTAATGGATCTAAGCGGTGCTGTGCCATTGAAATAAATGTGAGAATAATACAATAATGGACTTTCATTTAAAATCGTATTCAGCTAATTTGTTTGGAACTAAAAGGTACTTGGGCATGGCTCTGGCTTATGAAATTTTATTAGAACTAATCTGTAAGCCTTATGTGTAGGAGTGAAGGGAATGATGAAACAAAAATTTTGAGAGCAGATCTGGAAAGGATTATCAACTCGTGTACGAAAGGAAGTAGAGGAAATCAGGAGAACGTTAGTGTAAGAGTAAGGAGAAAATCAAAGAAAGACAATAAGGAAGAGGAAGAAAATCTAAGAAAAAACAAAAGACAAAAACAACAATCTATGTAATAACTTTGTCAGAGCTGTGAACGTGAACAGTAACCACCCAGGACGGGTTCAATCAACCGTATTAACAGGCAACATGTTGCCCGTGACACCGTGTTATATTGCCCGTGGGGATATTTGAGATGAGAAAATGTCTTTCAACACTTTCCCTGACACAGCCGAACTAGAACACCTAAGCAAGTTTGAAAACTTATGAGCTGTTTATTTATGGAGACATACATTGCGTTACTAATTCACTTCATACAAATGTGTTAAAAATAGCGAAACCCTAGCCTAGGTCGTAAAATTCTTTTTTACAAATTTTTCACATTATTATCAATGTATTTCTACTAAACATGATGTATAAAAATACAGAAGTATAATTATACATATAACTACATGTACACTTATTCATTCTTCACTACGTGTACTGAATTTCATGTTGCCCGCATGCAGACCGAATTTTGCCGAAGTTGCCCACACTACGTAAGAGGTTAAGCAGGCCTGACCTAGGTGCTCCCACTTTCTCTACTTCAAAGCTTGTATTACAAGTTAAGTTCTTGGCGATTCTGTGGTTGCATAAGTAACAAAAACTTTATGAAAGCAAAGATCGCCACTATAACTGTGCAGCAGGTTAAATGACACCGTTAATTTCTTCGCGTTTGTATGGTCTCATGATTATAAAAGCAATACCGTTTGTATTATTGAGTACAGACTCTACTTTGAGGGAAGACAACTCAGTAGCTTTCTTTTGCATATCCCTCCTGTAATTTGGTCTACGGTACGTCTGAATTCAAACGGGACGCTGCTTTATCGCGATGCTGTAAGCCTCCTAAACATCGTAATTTAATAATACGTAAGCATGAAGTATTCCTGGGTTCGATGTCTGTCTTGTCTTCCGGCTTGTTAGGTGAATGAGATACGAATTTTCTACCACCATATAAACAGAAGCAACTAGCATCGTTTCCGCAGATGTATTCATAATTATACAGCACACCGAGTTCTACAGCAATTAGTCTGTACAAACACTTTAACCCTCCCAAGACTAAGTCGGAGCCACAGAATCTTTACGCCTGTCCTGTTCAGCCAGTTCGTCTGTCTTGGTGTCCAGCCTGCTTGAGGAGTCACGACAGTATTCTAGTCTATTAGTGAATTTACTTTCTCTTCTTCGTCACACACCCCATATGAACATGGAATAATATTAACCTAAGTTATATTTAAAGATTCAGTTCCTACCGTGCACTAAACACTCTCCACCTATGTTATAAAAACCAATCAGTTAACGTAGGGTAAATAATTGCTGTTCGCTCTGAAATCCATAAAAAAGAAAAATGGATTCCGTGAGCAGACAGGAGAATTTTTGAGCGATCAACCTGGTAGCACATAAAGTTATCACTTGGATTTAAAGGGTTAAACAACAATAAGCAAATAAAATATACCACACTCGGCCTATTACACTCTTTCAGTGCGTGAACTTTAACATTTTAAAGAAGAACCGTGTGTGTTTCATGTAACGACTCAGTCCGTACCGCGCAGTAAACACTCTTATTCTTGGTTATAAAAAACAGTCTTTTAATGTAGTATAAGGAAAAAGTAGCTGTTTGTTCTGAGATCCACACAAAACATATAAACGCAATGTGGGCACCACGTAGAATTTTTTAATCTTAAACCTGGTGGTGCGTAAAGTTACCGCTAGGCTTTAAAAGGTTAATGACATTCTTTGCTGGAGATGTAAGGTAAAACTATCGATATACAGGACCGGGGGTTGAGGCTTCCAGATTTCCAGACAATCAGGACATGAAGGTTGTTTAAGGTTGTCAGCCCTACGCACCAGCTACCATAATCCCCCCTAGGAAGTATTACTGGCACTCATTTCTGTTAGAGGCTGAGTCGAGCCCAGGGCCACAGTGCGACCGGAAGGATTACGTCACTGAAAAATTCCAATGGCTCCATCGGTAATCGAATCCACGACCTTCCGGCATGTACGGCGGCGCCTAAAACAACTGCGCCACCGCGTGCTCCGCTGGAGATGTAGATTTGCAACAATTAATTCACGAGTGCAGCAATAAGTCGTTTATGTCACATCCCATGGGAGTGATTCAACTACGCAATAAAATGTTTTTACAAACCTGCAATTAGCTATTTGCAAGCAATTTGTGTCCGAATGAATAAAACACATATTCAGATTTCGTCACTGAAATGTAATACAAAACAAGTTTATTCTCTTAACTCCCGACTGCTTGTTAAATTCCACCAAAATTAATGTTAATTCCATGCTTTCAGACTTCCACAACGCAAACACAACCGCCAGACGGAAGCTAGGAAGTGACGTCATCTGCTACAAACTTGCCACTTCTGTTATCTCTTGCTCGACTTGCGCGTTGACTAACTACATTGCGTTGAGTCTGCAAGAAGCGAGCAGTAACAAGGCTAATTACACCAAATAATGTCACGTGTACTATCTGCCTTTAAATCCACGCCTTCGTCCACATCTAGCAACGTATCTTCTTTAGTAATGATTGCTTTAAACTTAAACGTGATCAGATAAACGCAGCAAATATAAGTTAATACCTTCACTCCTTTTCTTAACGGATTATTTAATACCTCTAACTGCCACAAAATCTTTACAGTTGTCTCCGTGGCCATTCCGTTTCCACGTAGAGGATAGCCTGTTGAATTTTTCTCGTTCAGTCGCCCACCATGCGAGCGATGTGCTCATCAACACCAGGTCTTCTGCAGTACAATACCTTACATTAACCTTAAATACCATGCCATTTATCACACACTATTCTGATTTTTATGTTACCCATACCGTGCACATTCTTACAATTAATACATCAACAAAATTATGCACTAAATAAAATACGTCCAGAAGTATGTGTAAAACTCCTACATGTTTCGGCACCGAGGTGCCATAATCAGGGAGTTATCTGAACAAAGGAATATAAAGCCAGCACGCTTATGTTGGTATTGTGTCGCCTTCATTATAATGATCAAAATAATTATAATATCGAAATTCCAAAATGCAAAAGGTTAAAAATCATAAACTCACAATACTGTAAATTTAAACTTTCTTAGAGTGAGATGTTCCAGGCAGATTCCCACTTGTTTACATTCTTCATGAAGCATGCATACAAGCATCTTTCTCAGCCTATTGCGATCTGAAGAGATCCCGTCCTGCTAGACAGTGTCTGACGTGTATCGTGTCAGGTGGTGTGGAGAATTAAACGGGGCGACATCAAAGCGAATCGGAAAAATGAAGCCTGTATTAAAAATTTCAGTCGGTAAACACACAACCTGGGGCACATAAACGTAGATGGAAATACAAAAACAGAAATTACCTGAGATAAATAATGAGTGATAGTGCCGACCACATGTAACTGGCTTACTGTCTGAACATGACAATGAACTTTCGGCTCCACTGATGGGCAATTTCTTCACACGATAATTTCCCTGTGCTCCCTGTAGTTAGTTCTGGGACATCATGTCGTGTACTTCGTTAAGAAAGTTAGGGGTAATTGTTTAGAAATATTAATGCGTGTAAGGTTCTGTCTTACAATCAATCACTTACACTCAAAGAAATTGCAAAAAAATCATGGATTCAAAAAAACATTAAACACCAACAAATGCACAAAGGGTTTTTTCATCACTTGTAACACACTTCTACATGTTTCGACCCTGCTGGGTCACCTTCAGGGAGAACTTTCTGCTTGCAAGCCGAGACCACAGAGTTCGCGCCTCCAAAAGGCCACGCAGTACACAATCAACGGCTCAACTATAAAGTGCAACCATAGTGTAACCACGGCAGAAAATTCTCCCTGAAGATGACCCATCAGGGTCGAAACATGTAGGAGTGTGTTACAAGTGATGAAAAAAACCCTTTGTGCATTTGTTGGTGTTTAATTTTTTTTGTATAATATAGTGCACGGACATGGAACACATGAAATCATGGATTGTGACTTATGATCTCATTGTTAAGACAGACCAACACATATGCACACCGTTTACAGTTATATATCTGTATCAGTGTCACCCCTACGTGCTTCGGTGGTCAAGCCACCATCATCAGGGGGCACCACAGGTTACAGGCTCCGTTCTGCATCTAGTGGTGGCTTGACCACCGAAACATGTAGGGGTGACATTGATACAAATATACAATTGTAAACAGTGTGCGTATTTGTTGGTCTATCTTAAAACTGTATAAAAATATGCACGGTACGCAACATATAAAATATTATCTCATTATGATAAGTACGAGTAGTCTTAGACGTGTTTTGAACACATCAGGGCAAAAGGCAATGTTAAAATTACACTCTAAAGTAGCTGAAAACTAAGTGGCATGTAACGAAGAATTTTGGTGCCGACACAATTCTCACAAATTTCTGTACTTTTGTATCAGTTCCACTTTGAGGCAGCGTACGTGTTACGTACAGGGATTCAATTTTACGTGGGATCCATTTCAAATTAAGACGATGAAAATGGAGACGAGTTTAGTAAATCAAGTACACTCAGCACAAGCAAATGAGTCCCGCTAATAAAGTAGCATGTTTCAAAGTATGTCACGATTGTATTCTTCAGATGAAAACAGGATGTAATTACGTACATACTCAAGCTAGAGATGAACTGAATTACGTACTGGTGATGCTGTATGCTGTACATATACTCGTAAGTTATCACTGAGTAACGAAATACAAATCGTGTTCTATCTGCAACTAACGCCCTGCTGACAAAGGCAGAATAATGGAACAGTACATAGCAGGTTTGCACAGTATCTTCCCTAAGATTAAAATTTTATTTTCGCTCTATTTCTGGCTATATCTGAGCGCTACACTATCGTTTAGCGGATTATCGAGATTATGAGAGGAGCGACACTTGAAGAAGAATATACGGAGTTGGAAATCCGTCTCTTTAAATACCTGGAATTAAATAAAAATTCACTTTAAACGAATTTATAACTAAAAATCAACATCCATACCAATAAAACAGTCGCTTTGTAAAATTAATAATAAAGCTCGAAAATATCCATGCTTTACTGTGTACAAGCTTATAATGATAAATAACGGAATGCCATCTCAGTACGCAAGATGATTCAATTAAATCGTTACTTTTATAACGAACAATAAAATGTAACAAATAATAAAAAAATTACGACTGGTACCTGGAGTAGTAGAAAACCAAATAAAAGATATAATACCCATGATACTGTGATAAACACAGAATACTGTTAAGGGTGAGTTAGCACACCCTCTGGAACCAAAAGACCGACTGAAATTTATATCAAACAATTGAAGTAATTCTCAGAAGCAACTGGAATTACACTTAGCACGCATTAGATAACAGCACTTCTCTGTGATTATAGAGCGATAAAATGTTATAATGTAATTATAACATGACATGCAACATACTGTACGTGTACCGCAACAGGGAGGCTCATTATCTTAACTTCTGTTGCCCTGAAAATCCGTCCAGGGGGAGCCGAGTTGTTCCATATCGATAGACAGACGGACAGACAGACAGACAGACAGACAGACAGACGGACAGACAGACAGACGGACAAAGAGACGGACTGACGGACAGACAGACGGACAGACGGACAGACAGACAGCCGGACAGACAGACGGACAGAGAGACAGACAGCCGGACAGACAGACGGAGAGAGACATGACGAAGCCAATAGTCGCTTCTTTTTTTGTTTTTCAAACGTGCCTAAAAACTTATCATAACATCGCCCTAATATTAATTTTCCCCTACACTGCAAAGATTATAATAATTAATTGAACATCCCGTTGTTGATGCAACTGTTTTCATGTACAGACCGAAACATACAAGAATAGACACTGTAAAAAATGAAAGGTTTAATACAATCTTCTTATGTACTAGAATGGCGTTTCCGTACTTCTCATTAAAAATGAAGTGCTCTGCAGCTCAGTTCCTTCTTTTATAAAGAAGGCTCGGTTTAAAAAGTCGTACTATCCGTGTGTACGTCTACTTTAATAAATTTTTAAGTGCCGGAGAATTCGTTTTCTTTTTTATTTGATCTGGCATTGTATTTATGCAGTAAAAGTTTCTTTACGCAGTGCGGTGTTAACATTCTATACAATACGTCTGTTTCAGAGATATTACACTTTTGGATGTAGGTACCTGTTTCGAATTGCAGCAAGATGGCCACTCTTTATATAGTCTTACGTGATGTACGAAATTTTCTTTCCTTACTACTTAAAACCAGGGTATTATCCCTTCCTCAAGTTAGGTTCAATAATCATCCAAAAACTCGCATTCCTCCTCAAATCATATTCATCAGTTTCATATAAATTTCTTCGAATTCTGTAACTCCTACTGAAATTATAACAAAACGTGCTCTACCCCGGCATATATACCCACAACACGGCTCAGGCACGTCACAGGTGCAACCCGCGGAATTTGCCCGTAAGCAAGAATATTCTTATAGTTTATGTGAACACGAGGCTGACTGTGAACGGCGATGTAAAAGGTTATCTAAAGAACGTCTCTCGTAAGTAGCAGAAATTAACCTACAGCAGCTGGAAGAACACAAATGCCATATCTAACAAGAAAAGCATATTTTATTTCATCTTATTTTGTTTTATTTTACTTCGCTTTTATTTTATTTTACTTTATTCTTTTTGTTTTACTTTATTTTATTTTTCTTTATTTTATTTTGTTTTTATTTTACTTTATTTTATTTTTCTTTATTTTATTTTGTTTTTTATTTTACTTCATTTCTATTTTTCTTTATTTTATTTTGTTTTTTATTTTACTTTATTTTATTTTTCTTTATTTTATTTTGTTTTTTATTTTACTTCATTTTATTTTTTATTTTATTTTGTTTTTTATTTTACTTTATTTTATTTTTCTTTATTTTACTTTATTTTGTTTTATCTTATTTTATTTCATTTTATTTTACCTTATTTTATAAACGCGTGGCTCTTGACTACACTGCTCCCGAACTTGCGGCTCCTATTGTCCTCTAGCTAGCTATTTCTTTCTTTCTCCTGTGTTCACTTCCATCTATATGAGTTATCGACTGCCGTCTCGAGGCCCACGACTAAAGCCATTCGTCAGATACTAAAAGTAACCTCTCCGTTGTGTTTGCTTTCCATGGAATTACATAACACGCCGACAGTCAATCAATTAAGAATCGTCTATTAGAAAACATCGAATGATGCGTTGTGACCAAAGATTAACGCCATCTATCAGAGATTCAGTTAAGTGCTGTGTTACAATTGGTTTCCATAGTAACGACATAAAACACGCACACACACACATACATGCAGAGGCAATTAATCATAGAGTATCTCCAGTCCTGTTATACTCATATAAACACTATAATGAGAAATGAGATGTACAAAAGAGGGTAATGTAATTTCAGATTTAGTGTAGCAAATTTCTAGATTCATTCAAATACCTAATGTCGCGCGTCTAATGAAACTTTGTAACAATATTTTATGTTCACTGTGAAGATCGATAAATCATGTTTCATGAGTGTGTTTAATTGCAAGTTACCCTTTGTGACATCGTATACAACCACAATCCACAGTGAGTGTGCGTGCGTGTGGTTTTCATTACGGACGTACATAGAAAACGGTGTTAGTAGCAGTTTTCACAGCATTGCGGACGAAGCTTACCATCTTCTTGGATATGACACCGTTCTAATTCACTATTTCTAAACTACACAGACAAATATAACAACATTTCTGCTTCTTGATTTTATTGGTGTATTACGACATGTTTCGGTCGTAAAAGGCGATAATCATCAGGTAAAAACACATCAACTACAAACGAAAACAAATGTTAAGGCCGTGGCCTCCTCCTTAACATTTGTTTTCCATTACACTTTTGTATTCTTACCTGACGATTATCGCCTTGTACGACCGAAACATGTAAGACACCAATAAAATGAAGAAGCAGAAATGTTTTGTTTGTCTGTGTAGTTTAGAAATACTGATATATAGCCGCATGCACAATGAGATGGAAAATAAAAAAAAATATGCTGATTGTTAATTCGCTCACTATGTTTCGGAGGAGCTTGTTGCCTCAATCATCAGTGTAGTCCCAGAATACTGACTTCTTGGACTACCCTGAAGATGAAGGACGGACCGTCCTCCAAAAAGTAGATAAAAAATCATCAATCAACACGGCGTCATTCATAACCCAGAAGACCGCAACCTACACTAAAATCCCTTACCTTTAATTCAGAGAATACAGCATAATTAACAATTAGATTAACAAAGGTCTATACCAAGCTCTGAAATGAAAGTACAGTCACCTGTTATGGCAGTTCTTACACACATTTATATAAAATGAGCACAACGTGCCTGAAGACAATGCGTATAAACGAGATGATTTCGTACATACATGTCATACACACGTCATGTGTGGCATAACTTTTAAAACACTAAATGGGCTCCGTTGAATTTATGCAGAGATACTAAAACACTATACTGAGATTGTCCAGTTAATAATATAACTTTGGTTCGTATATGGTGCACCGAAAAACCAAGCTAAAATCAAACTCTAGATTTTGTGTAAAGTTTTTCTTACAAAAATACATGAGTTATAATACAGGCGTTATAGAAACACACTAAATTAATAAAATAAGACCTGAAAACTTATTATAACCGCAAACTACACAAATATGCGAGTAATCAACTCACACACTGAGTAATTTACTGACAAACGTACGTGTACTTAACACATATGCTGTGTATGTAACTCGCATACTAGGCAACTTATTAACAAATACATGGGTAATTAACTCATATATTGACTGCGTAATTAGTTCACACACGAAGTCACCGACTAAAAAATTTACTGAGCCGTGTCTTCTTGAGGTATTTCTTTTCACGGGATCGCCAAATTCTCAGAGTGCTACGGAAATAGATTATTCATTACCACGATTTTCACTGGACCCTAACCTGCGCCAGAAGATTCCAGTCCACACCGACAAACTCTATTGTTTTAGCCTTTTAAAGCCTAGCGGTAACTTTACGTACCACCAGGTTTAACATTAAAAAATTCTACGTTGTGCCCACATTGCGTTTATGTGTTTTGTACTGATCTCAGAACAAACAGCAACTTTTGTCTTATAAAACACTAAGAGACTGGTTTTTATAACCGAAGTGGAGAGTGTTTACTGCGCGGTACGCACTAAGTCCTTATATAAAACAGATACTCTTCGTCTTTAAAGGGTTAAGGCAATTTTAACACTATAAAGCCCAGTAATAACTGTACGTATTGCTAAGGGTAACATTACACGGTTCATTACTTTCCACACACGGTGTGCTCATATGTCTCTCCTGTTTCTCATAATAAACACCGATTATTTCGTTACACAGAATTAATCGGTTATAGACTTGCTAACGGGAGAACACAGTGTTTGTGAGACACACAGCCTTTATATTATGTAGATTAACTGTACTGTTAATAGCATCTTTCTTAGCTGATGCAACCCGTTGCGCTGTTTTAATTAATGAGTGATCCAAATGAATAAATTTGACACACTCGGTACAAATTTCCAACCCATGCGCGGACTCAGCATTCACCACATCTCCTTAGACTTTCGGACAAATATCGGTGTACTTCCGTCTGCACATGTGCATTATGTAATACATCCACTTTATCTCCCTTAGTTTTATCGCCCTAATATTTCAACGAACTACAGCGACGACCATAAAACTTTTTAAGGACCGTATAGTATATGTCATCAATATTGCCAACAGTGGATGATATTATCTAGTCAAGTTACACACATCAGGTGAAATTGGGACCATTTTACAGAACCATCAAACAACTATAGAAGTTGAAAACGTTCGTCTGGAAAGTAACCAGAATAACCTGTTACAACAAAGAATTTAAACATGTTGCAAATTTCTATACGAGAAGGAAAAATTGCGGATTTGATAGACACACTTGAGTCTTTCGCCCATATCTGGTATGCACCTTTACAAAACCACGTAATGGCGGTAATAGAGGAAAACCATAAGGTAAACAATGAGAAAATAAATAATTATTTTACTGCGATTGTAGGAAGTTTTTAATTATCACCGCTGTTTCAAAAATGCTCCTGATACCCTCCAAGTTCATGATAGGGTTTGAACCAGCTAACACATATGAAAACAAAACTAAGTTGACAACGTCTCTATTTATTTAATCTTAACTATAAATGTAAATGTTTGTAATTGCTTGTGTTTGGAAGACAGCCTCTCGATGCTGGCCGAATGAGAACAAAATATTTTGGGGTTTTAAAACTAACCGATAATTTACGTAATTGTAGTGTTATTTCGACGCATGTCACTTCTGTTTTAATGTACAATGAGTTTATGCCTTACATGCGACAAAGAGTATGTTATCCCTGTCTTGATACTCTTAGCACATTTTGCTACACAATGTCTATAACCCCGTATAACTACCCACGAAATGTAACAAAAGACGTACGGTTCTTAATTAGTTGCAAACGCAGGCGAAAGCGTTTTCGTAGTCGACCCGAACGCAAAAAGGCAAAAATAGATTCCTCGAACTCAGAACAGGTACAAAGTTGGTGCATAAAATGTAGAAAATATATCAAAAGGCATCACATGTGCTATCATTTACCAATCTTCTGGTATTCCTTCAACAATGCATAAGTGAACCACAACGTGTCAGATGTTGTATTATTGCAGCTAAGTGAAAATACAACGAGAAAATGAAATTTAAATGAAAAATGAAACTTCACAACACAGACTCGCGCGAGCGATATCACCGCGTAACGCTGTCTCCTCCTCTTTTCAGACACTCAACGAAAATCAAGGTTTTGAATGTTGCTGGATATTTAAAAGATTCGTTTAGCATGAATCAACAGGGAAACAATTATGCTTCCTTCCAACTCAGAAACCTTAAACGAATACTGCAATAATTTTAACAAGTGTAGTGTGATTTATAGCTTGTATGTCCAGGTTGAATTACACATTTAAGCCACTTCACGCAAATAAACGCCACTAGAACAAAAATCAATGTTACAATTAAGATTTTAGTTGCGATAATTTACATTCTTGCTTACTAAACAATTTAATCCTACAATTTGTTTATAAGACAGGTTATGGTTAACCCGTGACACAGACCGCACAATCGCACGATATATTTTAGTTAAAAATACATTAACATAAGTAAGGTACAAAGTCGGCCACACAAGCTACAAGGTTAGACACTTCGAGTTTCAGAAAAATAAATACAGCTGCCTATATATCGTATTATATGAACTTCTACCAAAGCGACGGGGAGAAATCTTTTAGTTTGTAAAACAACAAGTATACCTGTCAATAAAACAACTTTTATTTCCGAACATGTTTGTAAATACAATATCCGTGCCCACTACACTTATGCCACTAACATGCCTATCATCGCCTGGAACAGATCATCTGAAGTCTGAATATCAAGTTATTCTTTCCGCGACAGTGGCGTCTTGAGTCTGTGTAAAGCTCCGTTCCACGGTTTATTACATGCAACGGCGGTATTTCCACTTCATGATCGAAATACACTCTTACAGAAATCAACCATATATCGCCACCAATAATAAATTAATAATAAAACTGTAACAGGGCGGCGGCGGCGGTGGCGGTGGCGGTGGCGGTGGCGGTGGCGGTGGCGGTGGTGGTGGTGGTGGTGGTGGTGGTGGTGGTGGTGGTGGTGGTGGTGGTGGTGGTGGTGGTGGTGGTAACGATAAAAATAAAAGACCGTCACTCATACAGGAAAATGTTTACTGTATAATGTGCTACATGTTTCGGCTTTCCTTAAGCCATCATAAGGCACAGCTTAAAGTAAGTGAGAAAACTCTCATGTGCAACAAAGATGTGTTGTATTGCTCGCTACAGTTGTCAGTGACGGTCTCCTTGTTCTTGTTATGCAACAATAATAAAATTAGTACACTTACGAGGAGCAGAAGGATGTAATTAAACTACGTTCATTTGAAAAACTGGACTATTCAAAACACGCTAGTGGTAATACATGAAGCTGTGTAAATGAAAGTTCTCTTCACTTTAAACTTTAGCGATTCAAAAGACAGCAACGAGAGGCTTACTACTGTTTCTGACGCCTCAAGCATGTTCCAACAGCAACTGAACAAACCTACTCAAAGTATGGGTCATACACTGAACCACCAGCTGCGATCTGCTGGGCTGCTTATGACACAAGACCCCCTTATAGAACACAAGCATTATTAGGATCTAAAAGAGAGATTCGTGGGTGTATGAAGCATAATGTGTAAACAGAAACGTGTCCGTCAAAATTATACATATGCAAGTATTAATCCCGCGAAATATAAGTCGTACAGGAAACAGGCCACTTGAACACACATTGTAGATTGCAGGATAATATTAAACTGTATCTCAAACAATAGTTCGTGATTGTGGACTTCATTTTCCTGTAAATTTCAGAGATTGAATCTGGTTGGTACTCTAAAGGGTTTCGTGTTCCATGCAAGGCGTGGAGTTCCTTAACCAGCTGAGCTACTATCAGTTTTCAACGCGACTTTGCTCAATGGGAATAGCTGAGTTTCAGGAATATAAAATCACCCTACACACACTCACACAGAACACAAAATCAAGTGACAGTGGTTGACACGGCAACAATGATGTGACTCACTCACTCACTCACTCACTCACTCACTCACTCACTCACAACAGCGGAAGTATGTAAGGTAGAAGATGGAAAAGGAAAGAATTTATTTTCGACTCGAAATTCCTCATCACGTACACCCAAGTTTCTCATCCAACTATTAATTCAGTGGACGTAGAGGGCTATTCCACTGGGAAAAGAAACGCAGCCCTCAGCCACGGCGATGGTCGTGTAGGTGTGTTTAGGTTTACTGCCCTTCTTCATGGCGTTGTGATTAGACAGTGGCATAACTTTACCTTTATAACTTAATCATATGTACTTGTGCATGTCCGCTAAAATGACAGGTTCACATCGCACCAATCTACCACACACATATTTCCCGCCTTACACAATTTCAGACCTGCCAATTTTTAAAAACTAGGAAAGCTGAAAAAATAACATTTTTGAATAGCATGTCAATTTTTTTGCGGGAATGAAAGAGCAATAAGACTAAGCTGTTGGAAGAATACTGCTGGGCGATAACATAGGCGGCGGGGCGGTCATGCTGCAGCCGATCAGGGTAGAGTGTCCTGTATTTTTTATGTCAACTAGACTCCCTGTATATACGTATCTACTTGACCATAAACATACCTAATTCCAACGTGTGAAAAATTCGACTAGCGCAGCACCTTCCGGAATGTAACTACTGCTTGAGTCGTGGAGTGTCTGTATTTACATTTAAAACGTGTGCATAAGTAGCCTGGCACGCCACGTGCTACACAGCATTCTGTTCGATTAAAGTCCCCCCCCCCCC